>APFE030114167.1:120707-159458 GCA_000404065.3 Pinus taeda | reverse complement strand
TTGATAGACACAATGATGTGGACAAGGCAACTAGGTTCATTGAACAGATCCAGGAGATCCACCAGGCAGTACAGGAACAGCTGGAAAAGAGCCAGGCCAAGTACAAGGCTAGGCATGATAAGCATTAGATGGAGCATAGTTTTCAAGTTGGAGACCAAGTCTAGCTATATATCAGCAAGGACAGGATGCAAGGTGAAGGTAAAAAGCTAAAACCTATCAGGTATGGACCCTTCAGGATACTTGGGAATATTGGTGAAAATGCTTTTCGCCTTGATCTACCAGCTTACATGCACATCTACTCAGTCGTAAATGCAGATTGCCTGAGGTTGTTTGAACCTTCAATGATTGAAGACCCTGAAGAGTAGAGTCAATTAACTTCTGTTGATGACCTGCTACCTGAATATCTTAATGAATTATGGGAAGACATAGTTATAGACAGGAAGGTAAGGATGACGCACAGTGGACAAGTGGAATACCTCAGGATTGGGCTCAAAGGTTTGAAGCCAAGCAGTGTGAAGTGGATTGAGATTGGACAAGTGAGAAAGAAATACCCTCACTTAGTCGAAGCTTGAAAACCAACTTTTGGTGGTCGAAAATCCCTTTCAATAGAAAGGCCATGATCCGAATTGGATCCATCAAAGACTGGCAAAGAACCATGACTGTATTAGGTTGAGACAAATCTCTAAAAATTCCAAAAACAGCGATCAAAAACACGCTAAACCAGTGGCAGTGGCAGCCAACGTGGAACAATGAGGACCTTGGTCAAAGCACACTGACTGAGGCCCATGGAGACTGTGAAGAAGGTCAAAGTAGCCCCTGGGAACCCCGGATCGGGAAAAGGAGGTGATTTTTGATGCGTGATTAGTGCCTAGTGCTAATCGCACATCGCTGGGCAAACAGGGACGAAATGGGGGAAGCCCAAGCACTTGGACACATGGTGAACTAGAGAACCACGGGCAAGAAAGGCCAAAGCGCTAATCGTACAAGGCGGGACCCATGCTCTAGAAACCTGTGGTATTGATCGAGGTGCCCTCAAATGGTAAATAGTTTTAGAGAAAGCGGAGCAATCCCACTTAGCGATCGACGCATGGCAGTGGAGGTGAGAGAAAGCCATCGTTGATCATGCGTTATTGGTCAAGTAGGTCAATCGAGCAGGACGTGCATACGACGTTGGATCTGGGGGACCCAGATCGGATGGCTAAGATTGCACCCGATAGAGGAAGCGGAATCAACGAAGGATTAAGCCATGTTTGCGAAGATTTGAGGTTTGTTTGATTGCCATGGTGAGGGAAGAATGCATCCACAATGTAATTGAAGAAATGAACCAACGCGTAGGCTGGCGCTGTTCAGATGGGGACACGTGGCCACACCGTGAGCATTCATGCTGACGCCGAATAGGGAACTCCAAGCACAGCTGCAGAAGGTGAATCGACAGAGGTGGAAGAGGTCTGAACAGGCATGGGTTCGAATGACTAAAAGCCATGAACAACAAAATAAAATACACAGTTGAACACTGAGAGACAGAAACCAGAGAAGAGACAGTTAAGCGAAATAAGAGATAGATAGAGGGCTGAGCTGACTAGAAGCAACATCGAGCACTAGAGAGATTGAGAGATTCAAGCCATCCCATAGAGGAATCTATCTAGATCGAGCATCCCATTTGGCTCCTTCCACTTAAGGTCACAAAGCTGGTAGGAAGAAGAAGAGTCTGTGTACTCCAGTGGCTTAGGGAATCCAAGTACCACCCTGCCAAGAAAACATGCTTCAGGAGAACTCACATTGAGTCCCTACATTGTAATTCTCTGCTCAAAGACCCAAGAAAATAAGGCCACCACTGAAAGCTAGACCGGAGACGTATCCCTAGAGAATAGCGTGAACTCCTTATTAAAATTTCTTGTGTCTTTGTGGTTGCTTACTATATTTATATGTTGTATTTCCATTTAAATGTTTATGTATTGGCAATCTGATCGATCTGTTGCTTAAATAACATAGAACACACACCAGCACATGATTTTGTAATACCTTTTGTTTAATAAACTTTAAATTGGTGTCACTCATAGGGTGATTATTAGATCAATACTTTGGTGGAATATCTGCTACTACTATGTCCATTAAGATTGTTTTGGCATGATATTGAACGAGCAATACACACGTCTTTGATCAATCCTAAACATCTAACTTGACTTGAATCAAAAGAAAAAAGGTCTTTGTATGGCTTGGTGATGTCTAGGTCTAATTTCTCCATTACAGACTTAGGCATTAAGTTATGAGATGCACTAGAATCAAACATTGCATTATGAAGTATTTTATCATGTATGTTCAAACTTACATAAAAAGGAGGAATTCCTCCATCTACTGGTTTCCCATTCACTTCAGGGCCAAAGATCAATTCAATTTGGTCATCAAAAACATTCACTGAGTCTTCATTCACAGAAATTTTGAGTGATATATTGATTTGGATTCTGTAGACATCATGTTTAGCTAATTCAGACAATAGAACAACTATTTTTAATTTGCCTACTTCAGTCTCAAGATTAAAAGGTTTTTCAGTCTGAGTTCTTGTATTTCAGACAGCTAGATTCTCTTTGTCTGCTATATTTTCTGTGTTTTTCTCCTTTTCAAGAGTGATGTTATGACATGAAGTTGTTTCCAAATTAACTTCTGAAGGTCCTTCCACGTTTCCTTTGGAAGGAATAGAAGTGGAAAGTTGTCTATTATTGGGTTGATTATTGGATACATCTTCAATAATTGGGTTAGCAGGGTTAGGGTTTGTTCTAGAAAGAATATGTACAGGAGTGGTATTGGTCTTACCTTTGTTGGGTTGTTTTGTATCTTTCTGTCTGTTGGTTTCAAGGACATCAATTCTTCTGCTCCTCAAATTATATTGCTTGTGCACTTCATAAATGGTTGTATCATATCCCTCCCTAAATTCAAATGATTCACCTGACTGAGTTTGGAATTGTTTAAGAATGTGAGCTTCTTGATCCTCTTGGGTCAAGAAAACTTGTTGTTCATTGTTGAGTCCCATCAAATTGACTTGAGTATCTTCTGTCGATTCATCAAAAGTCAAGGCTTCAGCATAATTTTCCTAGAATGGGAGCCTGATATTTTAGTCAGGCCCAATCTTTCCAGTGTTCTCGTTTTGGTTTTTCCTGAAATTTGGATTTCTCCCAGTATTGCTTGGTTGACCATCCCAAGGGGATTTCCTCTCGATTGTTTCTACTTTATCTCCTATCCTATCCATTCCTTTAATAATAACATCTAATTTCTGTTCAAAGACTGAAGGTTCTTCCTTCAAAGGTTTCCTCCTTTCACTTCTGGCTTTAGCTCATTTGGATATCAGGTTGGCTTCAACACTGACAGCTATACTTTGCATATTTTATAAGGTTTGAGGAACTCTTTCCCTAAGTTGGTATGCCATATCAGAATCAAATCCATCAGGGAATTTGATCAATGCCAAATCTGGAGGAGGTCTGAGGTTTTGAGGAATAGCATTGTAAACATTATTGAACCTAGTGTAGTAATCTTGCAAAGTTTCTTGTGTTCCTCTCCTCAAGTTTTCATATTCTGATAAAATTTGGAGATGATCTTTCTTCTTTTGCCATCTGTTCAAGAATGTCATATAAAGAGCTTATAGGTCATTGATACTATTTGCAGGGAGGGCTCTAAACTAGGTTCTAACATCTCTAATCAGAGTATGAACAAATACCCTCATTCTAACATCGTCAGCATCAACCTCATATATTTCGAAGTAATCAGTCATTTTTTTGGTATGTTGTTGTGCAGTGTAAGTACCAGAGCCATCAAAAGGAGTGATTTTACTTTGATAGTCTTGGAGCATAGCACCCAAGTTGGCAGGTAAATTCAGGGGGTATACATGTTTTCCATTGCAGTATATTGGGTTAAAACAACAGCTGGGGTTGGTGTTGGAGTGGTGGATGGAGGGGTGGAAGGGGTGGTTTGAGGTTGGGATATCTAAGGTGCTGATGATGAACTTGGAGAGGCTATAGTGTTCACAGAAATATTTGGTGTCCCTTCAGAGGTAAGCTCAGATTGAATGGAGTTCTGCAAATGTCTATCAAGATGTGAAGTGTCAACTTCAAGTTGTAAGTTTTCAATAAATATTGGGTCATGAACTGTGTGGGCTAACCCAGAGTTAGAAAAGGTTACAAATAAAGAAGTTTCAAAAAACTCATCGAAGGGTTCGTCCTCAAGATAACTCAACTTCACAACACAGGATCTTGATCTGTAGAGAGGCTGAGAACTTGTAGAACTTTCTTGGCTTTCTTGTCTCCTAAGAATCCTAGGAACTAGATTAGGATTTTCAAACACAGGTGGTGGATTTGGAACAGGATTAGCTCTGGTGTAATAAGTCCTTTTTGAAGCTAGGTTTCTAGGTGTATTTTTGGTTTTTTCTCTAAATGGGTTTGACAATACAACTTCAACAGTCCCTTTAAGAGGCTTTAGATATGGGATTTGAACTTTATTAAAGACTTATTTGATAAGAGGAACTGATCAAGTATTTGAAACCATATGTTCAATCCATAAACTAGACTGGAGATAGACTGAAGCAACATTCATTTACTTATGCAATTGCAAAGCAAGAGTAGCTCAAAGGCTACCTATCTAAGTTGAGGCTCCGTCTGTAGTTTATAAAGTAAACAATAGTAACAAACAAATTATTCGAGTCCCCAGCAGAGTCGCCACTATGTTATCACTCAGATTTTCCTTGAAGTTGTTGGGAAGAGGAAAGGGGTCCGAGGTAACCACAAACTGGCTTTTAGATACGGAATCTAGCCAATTTGTATCCAGAGAGGGCTCTCTCTTTAAGTCTTAGCTTCGTTTTGAAATATATTAAGCTAGTTATGAAGCTTGGGAGTTTTTTTTGAGTTTGGGTGGTGAGATTCAATAGCAGAGGGGTAGGACTGACTAGCTTAGGCCATTGGGCTAATGGAGTCAAAGAAAATGGCTTAACTGGATTAGTTTTCTTAACAAAGGATGGTTTCACAGGGCAAGATGGTCAAAAAAGGAAAAATGAAGACTTAGAATAAATGGAATGGTTTCAAAATGGGTGAAGGGTAGTTAAGAATCCTTCAACCTATTTGAAAAAGGGAACTTGAATGATTACTAATAAAGAGCAGTTAATTATTCTTTAATAAATAATCAAAATGAACAAATTAGAAAATAGGAGCACTTAAGATTTCACTACTTATCCTAATTCAAAAGAAAACATAGAGAATAATAACGATTGAAAATAGAGTGCAATCAAGCATATTCCGAATTACTCTTTTTTGTTTATCATTCAGATATGAAACATAGATGATAAAAGAAACAAGGAAAACTTTAAAACACAAGGTATAGAGGACTTATTGATCCAGTGTTTGATTCGAGAAATCTGTGGAAAGTCCTTTGCATCAACTCTTTATCCAGCAAGCCATACAAAAGTTGGTCCAACAACACTTTATTCCAAAATAATCAATATTACAGCAATGTCTAAGAATCCACACTCAATACTCCAATTGAGGGACTATTGATACAAAAAAATTTACAAAAAATATATCATAACAAAGTGAGATATATTCTAGGATGACTATGAATAAGTTACAAGAAAATAGAGACAACTAGTCTCGAAGATAGGAGAAAGGTAAACTAATGTTGTGCTGTTCCTATTCTTGTTGAGTGTGTTGGAAGGAGGCCCTATGATTTGGCTTGTTGTTGTCTTCTTTAGTAACTCTGTGATGGCTGCCTTGTTTTGACTGATACTTTTTACCTATTCTGATACACTTCAACCTGTTTGATCTCTATTGATCTTTGTTCATTACTTAATACAATAAATAACCAAAATTTACATTTTACCAAGGATAAATTTACAAAATTTCCAATATGTCTTCCCACCATTTTGGCTCTGGCAATCTGTGCTTTTGAAGTTTCCTTAGGGTCTCATCAGTTTGTGTATATCTGAAAAAGGTAGGCTAGATTGGGAACAAATGATTTATCTCATGCTCAAGATAGAACAAGTTCTCCAAACTATCATAGAGAGCTCGCCCTATGGGGAGTTCTTTTATTCCTGATGCACTTGTTGATGAACTAGCTTGATTGCCAACATATTTATTCAATTTATCTACATAATCTCTATGCTTCATTAATCTGTCATTAATCACTAAGGACTTGGTAGCCCTTTATTCTACAAATTAGAAAACTTCTCCATGAAAGAATTAATCTCTACCTACATATCATGACATCTTCTCTCTAAATTCTGCATCAAAGTTTTCTTGGTTAGCACCCTTTTGATTTCCAAAATGGTTTCTATTCTATCTGTGATGCCTAGTTCTTCTAACTGTTCCTTTTTCCTGTTATTCAAAAAATGTATGAGCCGGTTGGCTTCACCAGGCATTTTTCCTAATTGTGCTTTTGTCTTTTGAATTTCTTCCTGTGCTGCTTTCACTAGATCAATCTGCTCAAATATTACTTTGATGGATGGCCAAACATCATGTATGGATTGAGTGATGGCCCAAAGAATTTTCTTGATCTCTACCAGAGGCTTGTCAAAAGTGAGATCTTTTTCTAATGTTTTCACTTTATTTTCTAATGCTTTAATCTCTCTTGTCTTTTCTACAACGTTTATCTTTGAGAGATCATAGTTTCTTTCCATCTTAGCAAACTATTCTTTTACCTATTTTAACTATGAAACTTGTAGTTTCATGTCCTCCATTAACTTTATTAGTTCCTCTGTGATTAAATTGACACTACTGCCCTATGTTGTTCCTACTGTTGTTGTACCTGTGACCACCTCTGCAGTGGCTACTGGGATGTTTGGTGCTAATATTGTCCCAAGTGTAGAGGGGACTGTTTTTGAGACTATTGGTATTACATCAAGAGGCTGAGAGGTCGACTCTCCTTGCTTGTCCTTCAGTGCTTTTTCTAATGCCTGCTCTATTTCATTCAATCTTTCATTGAGTTTTAAGAGTAGATCCATCATCTTTTCTTCATATTTTTGTTTTATAACCTCAACAGTCTGTGGATGCCTTGAAGGAGGCAACTTTAGCTGCTTCCTAAAGGTAGCAATATCTTCATCCTTCTTTTTTATTAATGCGTCTATACCCTTCACATCTTTGCGATCATGTCCCAATCCAATGATGATTTCTTCTAATGACTTTATTCTATTATCTTTAGCCTGAGAGGAGGGTTTTTCTAAGTTTAGCTGGGTACTTGTATTATCCAAAGAATTTTGTAGCTTGTGGGCCATCATTGCTTTACTAGTTAATGTTGAATAGACCATTTCTCTAGTTTGCTTGTGCAATTCAATTTGATCCACAAGATGAATATCCTTTGCCAAGACCTCCAAGTTTCTTTTGAGATAATCTGTTGCTAATTGAGGTTGTTGTACCTTTGGCTTGAAGTAGCTCATTATCATCTTGCCCTCTTTAATGTCATAGGCGGACATTAGTCTTTGTTGATTCGTGGGGGGGCATTTTTAAATATTTATTGTAAATTTGAAGCCTCAATGGATCATTCCTGGCCTTTATTTCTATGAATGTTTTCTTGATATCTAAGGCCTCTTTACCTGGTGGCTTTATGGATGATACTTCTGCACTATGTTGTTTTTCTAACTCTTGCCTCTATGAGCTAGTGGATGTTCCTCCCAATGGAAAAGTTTGCTGGCTAATTGCCCTTTCTTCCCTTTGAATATCTATAGTCTCTTCAACTATTTCCTCTTCTAAAAAAGGGTTCAGTCTTTTCCTTTTTGTCCCAGGCTGTCCTGTAGGTCCATTGGCAGGGGTAGTAGTTTCCCCGTCCCTCTTTTTATTTCTTTCCTCATTTAGAGGAGTTTGCAAAACTGGAGTTTCTTCTACATTGGTTTGAGTTGGAGGAGTTGGCATTTGGACCTATTATTTGGAAATTTTAGGCTGATTTGACATTGTAGGTTGTTTTGTGGTCTCTACTTCCTTGCCTTTAGATATTCCTGTGGCTGATATGTTGATTTCCTATGAAGGCTGTTGAGAGGTTCCAACAATGGATGTACTAATTCCTGACTTTTGAGATAGCATGAATGGTACTTGCCCAAAAGAATCTAGGTCAAGGGTTTTCTCAAGATCTCTCATAGCATTCTCAAAATTGACCTATTCACTATCATTTTCTACTAAGTTCCCTTCTATCCATTCATCCAAGTTTGCAATCTGCTCAATCTCTGGGACTCTATGGTGAATATATGAGGATAACATGTTCTTCATTCTTCTGTCACATATAAAGCTGTTAGGGTCATATGGTATCCACCTAAAACTCTTTTGTAATCTAAGGTGATCTTCTAAAATTATTTCAGCTTCTTTCCATGCATCCCTAGTGTTGCAGACAAAAGGGCCTAGCTGATTCTTAATTCTAAGCTGAGCTTTCTTCTTGGCATTACAAAAATGGACTAAATCTGTATTTATCATCTGCCTAAAATACTCCAATGCAAACAGTCTCATTGGAACATACTTGGTAGTCTAAAAGGGTAGAGTTCACACCCATATATCCTAATTTTTGTATGGTTCTTATATAGGTACCAGTCACCTATCCTGTACTGCTAAGAGAGCTGGAGAATTTTCTTCATATCACCATTGATTCTAGGAGGGGAAACTCCTGTCAACAGAGTGGTTGCTGGATGGACAAAAAGGTCAATGAACTCACTGCAGGTGTACGGGGACTTAATGGAATTATGAAAGATAGGACTCCAAAAGATAACAGACCTTGGATTTCCTTTAGTGTCAAGTTTCTTGATAGGGAAAGAGAAGTTGTCTAATTGATAATGCAACATGAGATGATATATGAAATTGGTGTATTTGAAGACTCCTTCATTTTCCAAATTTAGGAATTGGTCATGAATTTTATTGGCAATATAGGAAGCATAGTCATATTTGACAGCAGGGGGTTGTCCAGGAGTAAAGATTGATAATAACACTAGGGTTATATCATCAACATATTCACTAGAGTTAAATCCCATAATCAGAGATATCATATCAACAATGAGTCTTCCAGTTTCTGTGAAGCAAGTCTGCAAATAAAGAGGTAAACCTTTGGGCTGGTGCTTTGGTAACATGAAGGTCTGACCGATGTGGCTTACTTATGATTTGGACAACTGAGATGCTTTTTCAAGTAAATATCCCATGGAAATAGGAGTGAGGGGCTTACTGGAGTGGAATTGCAACATTTCTTTGATGGATTGAGCAGTTATGGAAAAAATGATTGTTTGACTTAGGGACATAACAGCTCTGTGATTAGGATCATAATTGGCACAACATTGATGAATTATACCTGGGAAAACATGGAATGAGGGGAGGAAATACATGGGAAGGTTAGATTCCCATAGTCCAAAGATATCAGACCCATTGAGATAACTATCTCTAGCTTGGCAGAAGGCTTGAAGATGGTTTTTATCACCGGATAAGTCTTTTATCTGAAAATCTTTATCAGCCAGAGGCAGATAATCTAAGTCTTTGTGAGGAGAATTCATGGGTGCGACATTAAGGGCCATAGGGGTTTCCATTTTTGGTTCTTATGGATTCAAAAAATGGAATTGGGGTTTTCTGTGGAAAATAGGCAAAACAACAGGTTTGGGAACTTATATGGCAAACACAGACTAGACTAGAACTAAATTTGTCCCTTTCTTGTAGAATTTTCAGTAGAAAACCAAAAATCACAGGGTTTCAGTGAAAATTGGATAAATACCTGTAATGGGGAAATGAACAATACAATGGTAGGTTGGATAACTGGTCCCAGGCTGAGTTACTGCAAATTTCTTGAACAGATGGTGGTTGGAAAGCTTTAGCAGTTGACTGGGACATCTCTTTGCGTGGGAACACAGAGGTAGCATATAACAGTGAAAATGACGTTTGTTCGTTTTATTTAACAAAGTCAAGGTTGGCGGGGTTTTTTATTTATCGGGCATATGACATAAGCAGGAAAAGACATTTTTGTCACAAGTGGACGGTGGTAAGCAGTACGGGATTGCACCGTTTTTTGAGTTAGCGTTATTCGACCGGAGGCTATTGTTTCCATAGATTTCCTGACGCGTGGTGGAGGTATGGTTTGAAAACCACCTGGTGATCGCACGTTAAAGCGCAGTCACCATGGGGGGGCGCAATATCAACGTCGATTGTTGGATGATGAGGACAGGATCGAACAGTGGACGGGAAGTGAGGTACGGTGGAACTTTAACTGCGGTGGGCCCGATTTAATTAACAAGTTAATAAATCATATCGGGGTGATTGTGAATGGTAGGGAGGTTCTTAATTAACCTTAGGGGTTAATTAATCCCATTTTGCAGAGCGGGGAGATTAGGTTATTAATGAATCTCAGATTAATCCATTAATCCCTTTTTAACTGTGTTTATGGTTATAATTAACCGGGGCGAGGTATATAATAATTTGGGGTTTTTAACATATAATTAAATAATACGGGAAAGGGTAAATAGGACAGGATTTATATAATATAAGTCAGAGATTAATATGATAAATGAAATGAAAGCGCTAAGTTAAAACATTTTGGGTATACATTTAAACTTAGGCTTAAAGTGGAAAAGGGGGTCTTTTTAGGTGATATTGTCATTGTTCATAAGTAAAATAAGATTTTACTTAGGAAAAGACTTTATGAAATCAAATGAATGGTTTATGGATGATTCTAAGTACTTAGACTTTTTAAATTATTGGGCCGAGGGTCCGGTCCCTCCAGAAGTCAGAGAAATGCTCTGAGCCCCTCCAATTTAGCAAAAGCCTTAATGCTTAGGGGAAATTAGTGAATAATTAGGGAAAATGAGAAGGGGAGTTAATCATTGTGACTTTTTTTTGCTTGTGATGTCTCCAATGTGATGCATGCCTTGGCCTTTCCGTGAAAAATGAAAGATTAACACATTTAGAGACATTATTCATCACATGTATCATTCTGCAACATCTTCTACCTACCCTGCCTACTTTAACCTAGCATTTTTCCTTCTTTATTTGGGTGCAATTAGACTGGCAAACCCTTATCAAATCTTCCTTTTCTTTTACATGGCAAGCCTACCTAAGTCTAGAATTATTACATCCAAGGGCTCAGATTACACTGTTGAGCTCCTTTTTATTTACTCTACCTATCTACTTATCTGCCAAGTTTATACAGTTTGGTCAGATATTTATTCTCTATTTCTACAGCATGAAATTGAAAGATGAATGAGCCAATTATAAACAGTTTGGCTCTTCATGTATTGTGGCATACGTAACAATCTGCACACAATTGTTTATTACACAAAATGAGAAAGTAGCGGCATTTTAGACTTGCACACTTTCCTAGTCCTTTTTGTTTGGGGTTTAGTTTCTTTCATTTTTTGACCATCTTTATTCTTTTTACCCTTTGATTTTTCTTTTAGGGTATACCCTCTTTACATTTTTAAAATTTTTTGATTTTTTGAAAATATGGAAAACCTTTGCAACAAGAAAAGGTATGAACATATTACAGAGCTCATCAATCAATCATGATATATGACACCTATTGTTATAGGAGCATAATAGGATCTAAAGCAGAACCTAAGTTTGCAAGAATAGGAGACTATTGGGATGAAGATACAATTGATAAAGTAGTTGAGTTGTTGCACAGGTACTAGGATTTATTCCCAATGAATTTTTAATATTTGAAAGGAATCGTCAGAGATTTAGGTGTTATGAAGATTACGTTGAAGCTATATATGAAGCCTGTTAAGAAGAGGCCTTATCAGTTGAATCCAAAATATAAAGATAAGTTGCACCAAGAACTGGATAAGATGTTGGAATCCAGTATTATTGAGCCGGTAGAGGAATCAGATTGAGTAAGCCCAATGGTGGTCCAAGAAAAGAAACAGAAAGGTGAAATCCATATATACATAGATGTAAGAAAGTTGAAAGATGTGTGTGTGCATGATCTGTTCCCAACATTGTTTACAGATGAAGTATTAGAGAACGTTGGCAGATAGGAGGCTTATTCATTCACTGATGGATTTTTGGGATATCATCAAATAAAGATCTCACCAGAAGATTGAAGCAAGACAACCTTCGCAACGGAGTGGGGTTTCTTTCAATATATAGTAATGCCCTTCGGATTGAATAATGCGCCTGCAATTTTCTCCCAAGTAGTAATCATAATGTTCAAAGAGTTTATTCATAAATTCTTAGAGATATATTTTTATGATTGGACTGTGTTTGGGTTTGTGAATCACCATATTGCAATTCTGTGCCTTATGCTAGATACATGTTGAAGGTAACAAATTGCGCTAAACTTGAAGAAGTGCATATTCTGTGTAACCTTTGGAATTTTTCTCAGCCATGTTGTATGTAAGCAGGGATTGATCGTGGACCCTGTGAAGATCATTGTAATTGTGAATTTGGAAGCTCCTGTGAATGTGAAATAGTTGCGTGTGACATTAGGGGACACTGGGTATTACAGAAAGGTTATCAAGGAATATGCTCATATAATCGCGTCGATGGAGAAATTAATAAATAAAGACATGATATTTTGCTGGGATGAAGACTATCAGTGCAGTTTAGATGTCTTGAAGGAAAAGATGGTAATTGCACCTATTTTTGTGTTTCCAGGCTGGAAGAAGGAGTTCCATGTGAATGTGGATGCCTCTTGCATTGTGTTGGGTGTAGTATTAACACACCCATGTGAAGGAGAGATTGATCATCTGATAGCCTTCACGAGAAGAAAGTGATCAAAATCCTAGAATAATTACTCCACTATAGAGCACAAAGGGTTAGCAATAGTCTACGTGTTGCAAAATTTTAGGCATTATTTTTTGGGTGGACACTTTAAAATGTATACATATCATTCTGTGTTGAAGTACCTAGTTAATAAGCATATGTTGGGGGGAAAGATATGCCGATGATTACTACTATTTTAGGAATATGACTTTGAAGTAATCATGAAGCCTCGAAGGTTGAATGCAGAACCAAACCATTTGTCAAGGATTGAAACGGGTGAAGAACCGAATAGTTTGGAGGAAGGACTGTCGGATGCACAAATATTTGCGGTACATGTCGCAGATGACCGTTTCACAGATATCATTTAGTTTTTAACAACGACAACAACTCTAGAAGGCTATTCTATGCAGCAAAAGAAGGAGTTAGTAGTTTGCACTGTGTATTTTTCAGTGATTGCACATCACTTGTATAAGATGGAAACATATGAGATACTGTGAAGGTTTGTTCCAGAGTTTGAACGCACTAGTATACTCATGGAAGCACATAGAGGAGTGGCATGAGGTCACTATGCAAGAAAAGCAACCACACAAAAGATTTTGTGCATTGGGTTACGTTGGCCAACATTACACAAGGATTCTAAGGCATATTGCAAGGTGTACGATGCTTGCCAATGGATGGGAAAACATTCACGAAGGGTTGAATTGGCTTTAAATCCATAGGTTTTGTTGCAAGTATTTTATAAATGGGCCATTGACTTTATAGGTCCAATAAAACCACTAGGTAAGAAGATGGGTGTGCGGTATATCATTACTGCAACAAATTATTTAACTATATGGGAGGAAGCACAACCAGTGAAGGATTATATAGCTACCATAGTTGCGAAGTTTTTATTTGAATATGTCTTAATATGATTTGGATTCCATAAGATATTAATGAGTGATAGGGATACCCATTTCTTGAATGAAACGATTAGCGTGATGCTTGAATAATTCCAGGTGTATCATCAAAAGAGCACTCCCTATCACCCATAGGCGAATGGAACGGTGGAAAATTTTAACAAAATTTTGGAGAATGCATTGATGAAGGTTTGCAACGTGCAAAGGAATGACTGGGATATGCACATCCCAACAGTGCTATGGGCATACAGGATGACCTGCAAGAAGTTGACAGGACAAGCACCATTCAGTTTGGTCTATGGAATTGAAGCAGTAATGCCTATGGAGTATATTATGCCAAGTTTACGTATTACAGCCATGACAAAGATGGCAGATCATGATACCTTGGAGGAAAGGCTCATGTAGATCATGGAGTTAGAAGAATACCTATTTCTTTCTTGATTTCACTAGAAAGTGCAAAAGGAACGTGAGAAAGAATGGCACGATAGGCATATCAAGTGGCGCACTTTTAAGATAGATGATTTAGTGCTGCTATATGAGAGAAAGTTCACCAAGTTTCCAAGGAAATTTCAAATGCACTGATTGGGGCCATATGTTGTTAAGGAGATCACGGATGATGGTGCAATTTAGCTCATGAAGTTGAATGGAGAGACATTCCCTGGGAAAGTGAATGGAAGTAGACTGAAGTTGTACACAGGGGATCTTGTCCCTGCACAATGACTATATGGAATCAGAACAGTCTTAGTAATCTAGACAGCTACAAGGGATTGTGGGACTATAAACCATGATGTCTGACGAAGTGAAACAATGATAGGGAGGTTGCGTGACGGAAGATATGAGTGCGACAGGTGAAGCTGCACTGGATCATTGTACCATGGAGGATGGTGCCACATAGATGGGTCCAAAAGTAGCCGTTGGAGTTACTATTCATGATTCGATGGAAAACATTTCATTATGAGGAGTGGGTAGGTGCCATTTATGGTGAAAATATTTGAAGATCTACTGCCAAATATGCATTTACGGTCATAAATTAAAGGGAACGGTCGGATTTGAATTCAAAACCTCCTATAAATTGGATAAGTTGGTCTGTCAAAGAACACTTTGCCATCTGATAATTGTCTATGAATTGTGTTGTCTTGAGTTTATGAGTCATCATTTTTGTGAGGAATTAGCTTCTAGCCCAATATTTGCAAACTTACATAGGTAGAACCAAAAGATCATTCTTGTCAAGATGTTTGCACCGGTCAGTTCAGAAGTCATTGTTTCTCAAGCATAAGGACCTAATGTTATGTCTATGGAAGCTACGTTCATTGTACCTATGGCGCTGAGGTCACCTAGGCTGAAGAAATTAGCTGCAAAAGAGAAGCAAAAGAAACCTATGTCAGTGAGATAGTCACCATGGAAGAATCTAGAGGTTCGACGGAAAGAGAAGAAGAGTAAGCAGCCAGAGAAAGTTGTGGACTTGGAAGAGGAGGAATTCCAAGGAGTGGAGGAATTGGATGCTAAGGAGGTCGGGCCTATCACATGGCTCTTGGAGTATATCCATCTATAGAAAGGGAAGGCCAAAATTACGAAAGACCCTCATTCCAGGAATTTTATAGTCTCGACACCCCTGTTGCCAGAATAGGTGGAATTTGAAGGCACAACCTTAGCATACATTCTAGTGCTAAAGATGGAGGATTGGGATCTCATGGACCATGAGATATTTTCACATTTGGCTACTAGCAAGTACCTGAAGAAGATTTATTATGAAGTGTCAGCTTATTGGGGCTTGACCCAGGTTTGTAAGTGTTTTAGCCAAACAAATCCCGCACTACTGGCCCTTTCGGAAACAATCCGCAGAGCGTGGACTGAAGTCTCACTCGAGGTAGTATGGGAGGGTACTGGAACCAGGTTTCCACACCCTAGGGATTTCTAGATGAGGACAGGATGGATCATGAACCGATTTGCATGCCTCACACCAATATGCACTGCTGTCAGGCGTCCGCATATATCCACAACACGATGCCTCTTAATTCTTATTATCAGTGTGTTTATTATAGATATTAAGGCCCTTAAGAAAGCATTTAATAGTTATAACCCATGCACGCACCCATAAATCTTACAGATTTTCATAAACTCATAACATAATCATAAACATATAGCTCATAATAGATGCATAAAACAGAATATAACCAAATCCGCAATATTTCAGAACCAACTTATCTTTATTAATGAATTTGTTTCAATACAATCCACTGCCCTACGCACACACCTGCAGGGGTCTGTGCACACAACTGTGGACTCTAGCAGGCCTTCGTACACATAGCTGCGGAGCCTCTATCTCCTACTATGACCCAAGACTCAGACTTCAGACCTAAAGAGAGTATTATCAAAAACCCATAATACCTTTGATCTTCCTTCAAGCTAACTCCTAACCTTAGAGCCTTGCTCTATTTATACATTCCATGGTTCGTAGACCATGGGCAGGCTAACTCACTTTCTATTATTTTACATTATTTTTGGGCAAACAACTCTTTGACTCGACTTATCACATTTCGTGCTCCGCACACTTCACAGAACTTTTACAATATCATTACCCTAAATTATGGGCTTTAAGCCCCAAAACCATTACGCAGGCCTTTGATACCCAACAATCCCCCAATGCAATCATTGTGACTCATCCCGAGTTACTCATCGGTGCGGAAATACGTGCTACCAAGGATTCACGGTCCACCATCCCTGTGAGTGATGCACTAAGTTCTGTTATTCCCTCCTTGTCTCCTATAACTATTCTTCAACCTCCTGCTCCATTACTTCTACTAATTCGTGCAACCGATGATGCTCATTTTACTCTACTTGGTTAACACAGAGCACCCCCTCATAGGATTGTAGCTCAAGCTGGGGTGCCGCATGTAGGAACTCTTCAGGTCCAAGCAACAAATCTCCAATTTCCGGTCCACTATACGAACTGTCTACTGTAGCTTGTGTTGCATTTTTGCAAGAGAGATGTTGTTGTCCGTGAGGTCCCAATCTTCAAAGTACATTAGAGATGCACTGTTAAGTGTAATTTCATCATTTTTCTCCATATTCACAGTCATTTCCTTATCTTTCGAGGGTTCCCGGCTAGCCCGTGGGTTAGGCAGCGGCATCTGGACCAGTTCTACTTCATGTTTAAGAATTTCTGGTATGTCCCCTACTATCGGTTCTAAACTCAGCATGGCATCCACAACCATCAACACCACACTATCCAGAAGGGCCTACATCGCCATTGGCCATATTACAACCCGTGGGCTTTCTCCTTTAGCATTAATGATCAATAGTTCCATACCGGTGGGAAGGCACAATAGCTCACTTCTCTCAATAACACAGAGTGTTTGGTGGATGCCCCCTTACGATTTATAGACGTATTGAAATTCAAATTCAGTCATTCCCTCTTTTTCTAGCACTTTAACATTAAATCTACAGTAGATCATTTTAGATCTGGCATGGACTTTGTATCTTAATTGCCCACCGCTCGCTCCCTTTTGCCAAAACTCATACATCTTGTCATGAATAGTGACAGCAACAGTCACCTCCATGTTTATCCATGCAACAGTACAACCTCTTCTGCACAACCATGACCCTTGTGTTCTACGTGCACCCTTGTTGTCTGACACCTCCCTCACAGACTGCTTTATCGTCCTGCACTCTCTTTCAATTGTTTAGAGCGGTGAGACTATATTTCAATCGATTAGTCAAGCAGTTGGCCCACTCGTGTAGAGCTTCAGGTGACTACCATTTACTCTTCCTAGGAAGGGATCTCCATTAATCTTGCTGAGCTAGACCACACCTCCATCTGTGACTTCCTTGACTACATATGGTCCCAACCAATGCATTCAGAGCTTTCCAGGGAATTTCTCGAACTTGTTGTAATACAAAAATACTAAATCGTTTTCTTTGAATGTTTGCAACTTGATATGGCGATCATGCCAAGCCTTTTCGCACTGCTTCTATACCTACTCATGAAATCCTGCCAGAAACCATTCCTCCTCAGGTTCTTCCAGTTGCATGAGCCTCTCTTCCAAAGCCCTGTGCCCTACCATGCATGTCATCACTACTATTCGCAAACTGGGTATGATATATTCCATTGACATAATGGCTTCCATGCCATAGACTAACCGAAAAGGTGTCTGACCTGTCAACTTCTTGCATGTGGTTCAGTATGCCCATAGCACAGCAGGTATGCATAAATCCCAATTGTTTCACTGCGCATTACATACCTTGGTCAACACAGTCTCCAAAATCTTGTTGAAAGCTTCGATGGTCCCATTCGCTTGTAGATTGTATGACATACTTTGTTGATGATATATCTAGAATTCCTCAGTGAGTGTGCTGATAGTCTCATTCAGGAGATGCATTCTGTGGTCGCCCATTAGAACTTTTGGGCATCCAAACTAAATCAACACATTTTTGAACAAAAATTTCATCGCTGTAGCGGTCCTGCAGTCCTTAATCGGCTATGCTTCCACCCATCGAGTCAAGTATTTTTTCGTGGTGATGATATAGCGCACACCCGTCTTTCCTTAAGGTGTAATAGAACCCACAAAGTCGATCACCCATTTTTTGAATAGTTGCAGCGTCATCTATGGCTTGAGAGGCATTTCATCCCTCTATAATGGTCTCCCAGTCTGTTGACATATGTTGTAGGTCCGACAGTACGCTTTTGAGTCTTGATGTAGAGTTGGCCACCATAGTCTAGCGTGAAGAATCTTCTGTGCTGTGGCGAATCATGCATAATGTCCTCCTGCAACCCCCCCCCCCCCCCAATGTGCTTCGACAAGGATCTGTCGCTCAAATTTAGGTACATACCTTTGTAATATTTCATCGGTGCCCATTTTGTAGAGGTGCCCTGCAATAACAGTAAAGTATGTTGCACGTATCACTAGTTCTTTCTTCTGTTGAACTGAATACCCCTGTGGTGCGGTCCCTGTGGTTAAGAAGTGGATTATATCCTCAAATTAGCCATCAGCGATGCGCACTGCATAAATTTGTGCATCAGGTAGTCCTTCTTCTAAATTTGTGGGCTCTTCACCATTCTCAATTTGGGACAAGTGATTTGGGCCTGCATTTAGACGTCTCGGATTCATGATGACTTTGAAATCATATTATTGAAACAATAACAACCATCAACAAATATGCCCCCCCAACAGAAGCTTATTCACTAAGTATTTCAACGCGGAATGATCAGTATACATTTTAAGTGGCCACCCAGCAGATAGTGGCAGTATTTCTGGAGTGTATATACCATCGCCAATCCTTAGTGCTCAATGGTATAATAGTTCTTTTCAACTTTTGAAAACTGTTGGCTCGCGAACACGATCGGGTGATTAAAGCCTTTTGCACCTTCCTGCATAAGCACAGTTCCCAGTGCAATACACAACGAATCAACATGTACATGAAATTCAATGTCCCACATTGGAAAGACTGGAATGGGTGCAGATGCCATTTTTCCCTTGAGAACCTCCAAACTCTTCTTATATTCCTCATTCCAACAATATGTAGTGTCCTTTTTCAACAACTATTCCATTAGTGCCGTGATTTGTGCATAGCTCTTAATGAAATTTTGGTAGTACACAGTGTGTCCCAATGTGGCACACGGTTATTTGACACTTTGAGGCACCTCTAGATTGAGTATGACAACAACCTTCGCAGGATCCACCATCAAGCCCTACCAGCAGACCACATGATCAAGCAAGTTTCTGAAGGGGACGAGGAAAGTGCATTTATTAATGTTAAATGCAATCTGGTGTCATCGACATCTATCTAGCATCAATCGTAAGCTCACAATATGTTTCTTGACTAGCTCAAATATAGTCTAGTCATCAAAATAAACTTCTAGAAACTTATGGATGAATTCTTTGAACGCAGCCACTGCTATGCGTGAAAATATCGTTGGGGCATTCTTTAACCCAAAGGGCATAACTATGTACTGAAAACATCCCCATTCAATCGCGAAGGTGGTCTTGCTTCTATCTTCCAACACAATCTTGATCTGATGGTACCTTAAGAACCCATCTGTAAATGAGTACGCTTCTTGTCCACCAACATTCTCCAGAACTTCATTTATAAACATCGTCGGGAACGCGTCATGAACACAGGTGTCATTCAGTTTTCGGAGGTTCACGTAGATTCAAATTTTTCCTTTTTGTTTCTTCTCCTGCACTATCATAGGACTCACCCAGTCAGATTCTTCCACTGGTTCAATAATTCTTGCTGCCAACATTTTGTCCAATTCTCTGTGGACCTTTTCCTTATACATCAAATTCAGGTGATACGGATGCTGCTTAACTGGCTTTGCATAAGGTTTTAGAGTTAGTTTCATCACTCCTAGGCCGCCGAGGATCCTTTTTAACTCCATGATTTTGGTCGGGAATAAGTCTTGATATTCTCGAAGTAACTCAATGACCTTATCCACCATGGCATCATCCCAATAGTCTCATAGCATCACATACTTCGGCTCCTTATTTGTACTAATATTTACCTGCTTCGTTTTCAGTGGCACGGTGATGTCAAAGTCCTTGATCGCTGGTCCATGAACCTCATGACTCCCCTCTATTTCTAGAATATTGATGTTTCTAGGGTCATCATTGTCATCTTCTACCTACACGTTGTAACATTCTAGGGCCTGGCTCAACTAATGTGACCACTCTGGCTACACTATATCTTCTGGTTCTAGTGGTATTTTGAAAATCGCGGCCTTCACAACTTGCAACGCATCGTTGAAAATATCAATCCATTGGTCCTCAAATAAGAATGTTAATAAAAATCCTTCATGCAAGATATCCCATTTGCCTGTATCATGTCGGAGTTTTGTTTCAGTATACCCACTCCGGCTGGGGTTCTTCTCCATAGGCCTTGGTCCATTTGGTGAGGTGCATGTGTGGGTCGTCATGGCCATCGTATTTCTCAGTTATGCATAGTTCTAGATTCCCAAACCTTATATACATCATCCATCTATAGCCGCACCAGTCTTCAAAGGTTCCTTCATGTGTTCCCCACCAACACGCAGGTGTTGCGCACAATGCCCATTTTAATGCATCGAACCTCTGGTGCTCTAGTATCACATTCTCAAACTTGGTCAGGAATTCATCCACCACTGTCAACCCATCATACATCGGTAGATCTCGATCCTGAACTGATGCACAACCCAGTGATTCAGTCATGATATTACAGTTTAGCATTGTTACTCCGTTCAACCAATTTTTCCATCGTTCATCTTCTTCATCTAAATCTGAAGTGCAGGTCTCTGCGCGCTCCCACGATATTCTTCCTTCTGCAGTTGGATTTACCCAATCCTGAACTTGTGCAGTTATCTTGTAGATATGATCCAATTCATTATCATTTTCATCATCGCATACGGGTTTAGCGTAGCGCGCTCCTTCAACTAGATTGAGCAGAATAATTGAACGTAGGGACTTTTTCTCAGATATCATATTTCATGTCTTTAAGTTAATGACTCCATTCATATCTGTGGCCCAATCTATCCCTAACAATGCGGGGTAAGGGTTGCTGCCATCCACAATTTCTATTACCTCAAAATCCGTTTGTGTGCTTGTGCCTTCGATGTCCACGGTTACTCCTTGCAATCTCCCCATGGGAAAGATCTTTTGTTGGTTTTCCATCCGTAATTGAATTGGAGAACATTGTATTGCGGGCATGCCCATGTGTTCCCATGTCTGTTTAGGTAGCACATTCGCGTCCGACCCCAAGTCCAGAACGACCTGATCCATCTCATAGTCACCAATCTGCGTTGTTAATCACGTTTCACGGCTAGTGTGTAGAGCATGTTTTCCCAGTTTCCTGATCACACGAGGTTCACTTGATCCTGTGCACCTAGTTATCGGCTCTTGTAATCCTTTAACTACCTTATGGTCACGTAGCAGCTTCATGCATGTCTCTAAAAAGGTAGTTAGCATAGAGGGATCCATTTTCGGCTCGGGTCGATTCTTACTACCTGACGTAGAGACTTCCACGAAGCTCTTCTTAGCTTCCATAAATGTCTCCTTCATGCATTCTAAGTCGAACTTAGGCTGCTTTGTAGGGGTCCTACAAACCCATATGTATCCCTCGGTTTGTTTCCCATTATCTTCCCCTGTGGTTGCACCACTTCTTAGCATCATGTTCACGTTGGGGTCTTCCTCGTGTGGTTCAGACCTCATCATTTGGATGTTTTGTGTAGGCGTAGGTTGTGTTGCCTTTTTCTTGCATATATGTGCTATCAGTGTGGGAGAATCTATCATTTCATGGTTGAACTGCTCACAATAAGGGCACGATATTCTAGTCGGGTTGGTATAGTCACGAACGTAGTGCCCTAGCCCTCCGCAGTTATAGCAGATTAGTTGTCTACGGCCCCTTCATGGCCCCATTCCTCCTCATCCCCGCCCATGTCCTAGGAATCCACTGCGCACTATTGCCACGGTTGAATACTGACCTCGCGCCTTCATCTGCATCCAGTAAGCAGGTGTCTGATCCATCCACAACTCATAACTTTGGAAATTCTGCTCATCATGACCCACCGATCTACAAAAATTGCAAAATAGTTGTTGGGAGGTCGGTGTAAACTTCTGAAATAGGTGACAATTATCTGTGGTGTGATTTCCTCCCACCTGACAGATCACGCACCAAAGTGTAGGCATCGTGCTCGGCCCTGCCTATGCCTCTAGTCTCAATGGCATTGGTCCTCCCCCTGCCAAATAGTTCACAAATACTGAGAAATGATCCTTATCATGGCCCTGGCCTTTACATTTTATGCACCACACCTTTTCTCGCACTTTTGGCCGAAGCGCCTTCTCTTGCTTTAAACTCTGCATTTCCAAGCATAGGTTTTGTAGTTTCACGTGGATTCGCTGAACTCCCAACCCTGGATCTTGGATTGGAGTTTCATGCAGCCTCATCGCTATCTCTAATGCTTCAGCCTAGGTTGAGATCTTCTGTTATGACAGTGTCGTCCTTAGATGTGGTGTCAAAGACACCACAAACCATGCACGACGTTGTGCATTCGTCAACGTCATGTTAGCCTCACAGATCGTACTCTTCAGTCTCTGATCCAAATCCCAAGGGGTTTCACCTAGCAGCATCACAATCTCCTTGAACCCGATGATCGACTGTGTCTCTAATTTTGACCGACTGAATTCTTTATTCAATGCATCCTGGATCTCCACTATTCCCGTATTTGGATGATCGCTAGAGTGCTTGATATACCAAGTCAACGTGCGATCCTATAGCGCACTCACCAAGGTGGCCTTTTTAATGTTATCATCCATAATTCCATGCACTTCCCACACTACTCTCACTATGAACCAAAAACTGATCTGGCTCTTTGCTTTCTACTCCTATAAATACAGGAAACTTAATCACATTCACCATGTTAAACTTCAGGTTTGATGGAGGTGGTGTGCGCTGAGGCTATCTGTGAGGTTTTGTTTTCATGTACCATGAACTCGTGCAGCTTTTGATCCAACCAATCTTCAATTTGTTTCTTTGTAGGGTTCCCTTGTTCTGACATCAGACATCCCTTAGGCAGATCTTAGTCCCAACAATGGAACTGTTTGTTGGCTTAATGGGGCCTGACCCAGGTTCAAAAGTCTTTTAGCCAAACAAATCCCACAGTACCAACCCTTTCAACAACAATCCATAGAGTACAGACTGATGCCTGACCTGAGGTAGTATGGGAGGGTGCTAGAACCAGATTTCCACACCCTAGGGATGTCTAGATGAGGACAGGATAGATTGCAAACTGATCTGCACACCTCGCGCCAATATGCACTACTGTCAGGCATCTACGTAGATCCACAACACGGTGCCTCTTAATTCTTATTATTACTATGTTTATTATAGATCTTAAGGTCCTTAAGCAAGCATTTAACAGTTATAACCCATGCGCACACCCATAAATCTTACAAATTTTCATAAACTCATAACATAAGCATAAACATATAGCTCATAACAGATGCATAAACTAGAATATAACCAGATCCGCAATATTTCAAAACCAACTTATCTTTATTAATGTCTTCATTTCAGTACAATCCACTGCCCTGCACACACAGCTGCAGACTCTACCAAGCCTCCGTGCACATAGCTGCAGAGCCTCTATCTCCTACTATGACCCAAGACTTAGACTTCAGACCCAGAGAGAGTATTATCAAAAACCCATAATACCTTTGATCTTCCTTCAAGCTACCTCCTACCCTTAGAGCCTCACTCTATTTATACATTTCCATGGTCCATGGACCATGAGTAGGCCGACTCACTTTCTATTATTTTACATTATTTTCGGGCGGACAACCCTTTGACTCGACCTATCACATTTTGCGCTCCACGCACTTCATGGAACTTTTGCAATATCATTACCCTAAATTATGGGCTTTGAGCCCCAAAACCATTATGTGAGGCCTTTGCTACCCAACATGAAGAGATGGGAGTTACACGGTTGGAATCCATGAAATAGATCAAAGGTGTTGAGTAGGCTAGGTTGTTGCACATGCTCTGCATGCCACATTTTCACAGATCAATAATCAACATGGTGTGTGTGTGCCAACTGCTCGCATTGGTGCATGATGGGTGGTTATGGCTTGAGGAGCCCATCTCAATCACATATATGCTAATTCATCAGATAACAAAGCTGCCCTACAAGGGAGCAGGCCCTAACAAGGAGTTTGGAAGGAAAAGTGGAGAAAAGGAGTTAGCAGACAAAATGAAGTCAGAATTTGGTCTCATAAATAAGTCGCATGGATTCTCTATCCACTCTATTCAGGAAAAGGTAGTGCAGTTCGTCGCCCAAATACTTGCAATAAAAATCATGAGGAAATGTCATGCAAACGCGGTTCTAGCACCTGTAGTCTCATTAACCGCCCAGAGTGTGAAGGGAGTACAATACAACTAGGTGAAGTATTTGTGCAAGGAGTTCCCCACGAATTAAGCTTAGGAGGACAGTAAGCCCTTCCATTATGCGTGGATTTTACTGTCAATAGTCTTAGTAGCATGGAAGATGCCAAAGGATAGCTAGTTTCCTCCGCAGGTGGAAGACATACTAGAGGCAGTGAATTATGCTTTGCTGTGGGCAACAAAGGATCCAGAGAGGATCAAGAATCAAAAATTTTCTGGATATTGATGGAGATGGATCTTAGGACAGTCATCAGTGAGCAGCTATAGATGTACCCAACTTTGTATGAGAAACTAAAGGCCTTCACAGAGTTCAAGTTTGATTTCCATAATGTATCAATTAGGGCACAAAAGGACCCTAAGCTTACATGGCACAAGCTTCCATACTTAGTCTCAGTGACAGATGTATAGGAGATCGTGGGTAGTTGGCCAACAGAGTGGTGCAAACCCACAAACCTTGATTTAGGTACCAACAAGGGCGTTGAGAGCTTGGTTGTGCAATCGACCACTACATAAAAGTGTAAAGAGGCAGCACAAAAGGCAGTGTGGGCTTTGGCTAAGGAAAAGAAGAAAGAAGTTGCTGACAAGGAAGCTGTGGAAAAAGAACACACTGGGAAGGAGCATGCTGAGAAAGAATGCACGGATACAGAAGAAGTCAAATAATCGACTTCAAAACATACAAATTAGAAGGAGCAGAGCTCTCCCTTCACATTAAAGAAGTGTGCAAAGGAGACAACTGTTGGGCCCTGTAAGAAGCATAAATAAGTTAAGCAGGCACACATTGACCCAATGGTCCTCATAGAAGGGGATCTTGATGAAATTAGTGATAAGGTCAGAGACATTACAACAGAGTTGTGGCAACACTTTGAGCAACAATACATGCATACATTGGGGAGCATCCAAAAGGATCTCTGTGAACTTCAGTTCTATACCAGCAAGATTGAAGCAAGCATTGGGCAAGCAAGCCTAGCGTAAGGGAGCGGGACAGTAGTAGATATGGAACAAAATCTGGCCCTCATATTCATACCTTTACCAGATGGATCTGTTCACATGGAATCATATGAGGATCACATTGTGTTAGGTACAGTGAAGGACATGGGAGTCAACTTGGCCATGTTTCCACTTTAGACCATCCATGTGCTACATGAAGGGGTTTCATATGAGTTAAGGATCAGAGAGCAGTGCACCCTTATAGTCATCAGTGAGTTCATAGTCAACAATGAACATATGTTTGTAGAGAAAGCCTCAGCTCTAAAGGAAAAGGGGTAGTTGCAGACACAAAGTCAGAGCTTGGAGACATCAATAGAGGAGGCATGCAAGATAGTGCCATATTTGAACATCCTAGAAGATGCCACAACTACAGCAAAATTCAAAAAATTGGATGCTACGATCCGTGCATCAAAGGATGAAATCGGCAAAGCAATGTTCGATTTCCAGATGAATATATCAAAGTTGCAGCTAAAGTTGTAGCCCACCACTCCGCTAAAGGTCCATGAACAACGTGGAGCAACGATCAGAGAAAATATGGGCATATTGGATACCACAGTCACAGACTGTCCAATGATGTTTGACCAATTCATGGAGTTGTGGATGAACTTCCAAGAGGACTCAAACTTGTAGAGGTTGAACATAGCTGTTAGGGAGACACAACACAAGTATGATGAATTTTGAGTGTCTGTGCTCACTTTAGCACCAGCACAATGCCTCGCGAAATTGCAAGAAGGCAAGTAGCTGCAATCACAGATGAAAGAACTACAAAGGAAATAGGCACTTCTAAAGGCTAGATTATAGCCATGGATAGAGGAATCCTGCCAGCTTACTCTATCGCTTCAAGAAAAGTTAAAGGTACTACAGAAGGCTTAGAGGACAATGTGCATAGTAGTGGAAGGCTCAACAACAGAGAAATTGGTCGAAGAAGTGTACCAGGCTGCGGTGCAGAGTGCTACTGACATAGCAACTTTACAAGTTTATTTAGGTGGTCTACACAGCAAGATCGATGTGCCAACCGAGGGATTCGAGGATGAGTCACCATATTTTCGTTGGAGGCTATTGGGATAGGGTCCCCAAGGTCAATTTTGGGGTTAGTTTAACCCAATTTTGCAAAACTTTTTTAAAGAATGTAAAGTTTCCACGAAATGTGGATGTGGAGCATGCAACTAGATAGGATTCAAAGGGGCTTTAGCCCCTTGTTTGGGTAAGCAATAGGTCAGTTTTGAGACTCACCCATGAGATGCGAGCCATGGTATTATATTGGAAATGCTATATATTTGAGTCATAGTGATCTAGAAGAGTTAGTTAGTAACTAAGACAAGTTGAGATAGAGATAATTTTGGGTAAGTGCTAAGGTAGGAAGGCTCTTCTTCCTATACTTATATGAAAGGGGAAGGCTCCTATAGATGAGTGCACAGGAGGCCTTGGTAAGTCTATAGCTGAGTGTGCAGACCCTGCAACTGAGTGCGTAGGGTTGAGAAGTCTATAAATTGAACGTTGGAACTGAAGAAAGACCGATTTGAAGAAATATCCTGCATTTGAGTATTATTGTTAATTTTCTTTATGTTATGTTCTATCACTCAATAATATCTTTTCTGTGGAATAATGTATAAATTTTGTGTGAATCTATTGAATCTATTGTATTTATGCATGACTTAAGTAATTATTTGTTTCCACAAAGATAAGGGTCAATTATGTGATAATTTTTTATGAATTTGGTAGATCTTCACGAAGGCTGATCTAGGGTTATTAATTAATGTGCGAAAGTGGATAAACAACTTCTTTTAGGTCCCTAAAGTCTAATCACGAACCTTCACGAAGGTCTACAAGACATTTCCTTAGAGTTATAGTGGCGGATCATAAAAGTATATTGATCTACGCAAAGGCAGATCTGAACTATAAGAGCTTAAGATCACTTATCACGTTGTCTCTGGATGCAGAAACCTAGTTCTAGCATCCCCCAATACTACTTCAAGTGAGACTGCATCCTGCGTTATGCAAGTTGTTGCTGAAAGGGCCAGAAATTAGGGTTTTGTTGGTTGGCGCGAATAACTCTGAACCTAGGTCAAGCCCCCTTAAGCCAAATTTGAGAATAGTTAACTGAGCTTGATTGACTAACACCTCTAGAGCTACTTTTACCTTTAACGACAACTGAAATTTAATAAACTTGTGTACCTTTGAAAAGAGAAAATATGGAATTTGATATAGCACCAGGGGAAGGTAAGGGGGAGTCGTGTTGCTATGTTGTGGGATCCTATATTATAGTGTTGGATCATATTCAAATAAAAGTCGCCTCATTATGAAATGTAAATCATCATCTACTAGCATATCATCTTCTAGTGTCTTGGTCAGTCAGAAATCTAGCTTAGGTGTCCAAAAACCTTCTACATCCTCATGCATCAGAGTAACCGCTCCTAATCCTTTCACTCCATTTCCACTTCTACTCCCACTAAACTCTCCCATTAAGCTAGAAAAGAAACTTTCTCCCTCACTCCCTTTCCTTAGCTTTGAAGTCTCAATTTCCCTCTTACACTCTATCGAACTCCTCATAGTGTCACCTATGCATTGTAGTTCCCTTCATCTAGCTCTAATTTCTCACAACTTCTTCTCGTACAAATCTTTAGTGATTCTCGCCCTCTGCAATGCCCTAAAGTCCCTTTCCTTTTGAAACTCTTCTTGATTCATTATAGGAATCCCCTCATCCTCTCGCAGCGACACAACCTCCCTTTCCCCTAATCCATTCCCCCATTACAAGTAACTTAAGTTTCCATTTTATTTGGTTGAAACTCCAACAAGTTGTCTTCAACTACGAGTATCTTAATCCAAAGTGGGATTTCTTTCAACAACCATCCTCATATTCCAAATTTGAATATATATTCTACACTAGAATATGACTTATGCTTTTCATCTACAAACTCAATAATATATCCTTCGAGTGTCACATTAACCCAAAAGTCAATGGCTCTTATCAATTTTGTATCCATCTGATGAATATCGATAGATATGTTATTGTCTAGTCCCTACGAAACCTTGGCTATATGGGAACCCTTGATTTATGGTGATATCAAGTCAGCCAATTTTCTAACTTCTCTGGAAACTCACACCAAAATATCTCGTACTAGTAACAAGCAGGTTCAGCATACAACATTTCTTCTTTAACCCAGTCCAAATTATTCTACCTCAATTGCGCCTGTTGCAAAATAAAGCAGTCAACCTTTTCATGCCACCATGTTTGGATATTCTGACGAACATACCAAGGTCACATATTGATCTAAATCCCCCTTCAGGAAACTCAAGGTGCTAGCAACAGAACCATTTGTTGGTAGGAAAATTTTCTTTAAAAATGATCTAGGGTTCGATCAAGGGTGCCAACAAAATACCCACGTAGTCTAACACTTTGTCAACATATTCACTCCTTCCAAAAGGAAGAAGAGTCTCACCTAAGGTGAGCTAGAACCATGGAATTATATGGGGGATTAAGATATACCAATTATACAATTTGCGCAACTACCACGACATTCATTCTTAACTATTCACAGCACATATTCAACAGGAAATTTAACATAAGAAGAAAATTTTAAAGGGGCCCATAAATTACACCGATAAATTCCAGGAATCTCATATTTATTTATAATCACCAGTATAGAGCAGTTTCATTACAAACAATAGTATTACAACTTGCAGCAGTTACAAAATTATGCACAGTATCAAAATATATAGGTAATATATAAATAAAACATTACAAATCCAGATTGCATAGCTAAACAACTCTAAATGCTCAACACTATCTAATTCTTTAGGCTCAATTTGAAATCTGTGGCATTGTCTAAAACTTGTTTCTCACTGCCTTTTATTTCCTTTTATAACCACGCTCACTTTCTCTTATACCTCACTTTCTTGATCCACGATTTTCAATATCTAGGGCCATCATTTTTTTTTTTGTTTGATTGTATAAAAATTGGCTTCTAGCACTTCGGCATGCTCCTTGTTTTCTATTGCGCGAGTTCCAAGCCATCTCACAGTCTTTCTAGTTTTTTATGCTCTATTTCTGATAGTGTCATCCAAAACATCCTTTGCAATTATTATCCTTTCAAAAAAGAAGGACCCAACAAGTTGGCCTTACACAACTGGTAGCCTTAGAGATAAATTTCCCTCTTGGTGTTTCAAAATAACGAAGAAACTGCCTATAACAATTGGGAAAACCTTGGGGTTACTGGGATTTCGAGATATAATTTATTGAAGGAGAGTTGCCTTCACAAATCCACTCTATAAGGGTGAAGTGAGAGACTTACCTCATGCGTTCATGGTTTTTCTCAAGATGGATAGCTCTAAAGGATAAAACAAACAGCTAAACCTATGGTTGGGTAGAAAGTGGCTCACCCTTCATCAGTTGTAGGAAACTATTGATCTTGATCTAATAAGTTCCCTTGTGGACTTCAGATATATAATGTAAATCATGTTCAATGAGAAAGAAATGAATAATGTAAAATGTTTATATTTATGTGTTTGTTTACATCTTGTTTTATGTGATACGTAATCATGGCATGAATTGATAAAATTTGTTATGATGGTTGTGTAATATTCATTCGTCTACTTGTTGATATTTGATGTGTTGTTATGATGCATTTTTCATGATCATAAGCATCATATTAATAGATTCTTATTGATGGTTTTCTTTATATGGCATGGATGTGACAGTCCTTTGCAAGTAAGATATTAAATTTGAGAGGACAGATGATGAAATCCCCTCAGCATCTTGGACAGCTAGGATGGTTGTTTGGTTGTGAAAGACTCTTAAAGAGTCACAACCTTAGGAGCTTAGTGATGATGTGGACTTAGATGTAAGAGTAATTAGCTTGATTATAAAGTGGAGACTCTAACGTCCCTTTTTTTAATCCCTAATCTTTGTGTGTAATTAAAGGATGATAATGTTGGAGATCCAACTTAGATGTAACCACCCCTCAAACATTTACCCAATTTCACTGGCCTGTCAAGGTAAACATGAGATGAAGAGCTACTATGACATGACCCAACCTCCTAGGTCCCGTTAAGGAAGTGGGGCCAATAATTTATGACAAACTAACAACTCAACACATCCTACAGGGGATGTGGGTTACTTAAAGGCTGAGAAACCACCCCAGGTGGAAAAATCCTAAGCTAGACCACATTTTCCTTGCCTTGAACCCTCAGCTTCTCCCACAGCAAGGCATCCATGTGATTGGGGCCTCCAACCACATGCATAAGTCTACATCCCAATGGTTGCAACCCAAAATGTCTAGTTTAGAGCTTGTGGTCTCAAATTCTTAGCCTAATTTTGAGGTCAGTCTCCAGACCATTTCCCAGAACTCAGTGAGACTTTCCAGAATCATTTCTAACATGATGAAAAATCCACTCAATTAAACTTGAATAAAAAAAATTGACCTAGCCAAGCCTAACCATGACAGTCATTTTGTTAAACATATTGAGAACATATAATCTACAGGTCATGAATGCATATCTAAAAATAAGGGTCTGATACTTGTCTAAGAATCATCAATAAGGTCTAATGCCCTCTCATAATAGTTGCAATAACACTTTTTAGCTCATGCATTCATTAACCATTCATCAATGAATCAAAACACATCAACATCCATAACCAATATACATCATATAACCAACATATAACCAGCGAATGAACAGTATTTACACCACCATAGAACAACCATCAAAGCCACAAAATAACAAGTACAAATACTCATGAAATACAAGAGGAAAATATCTCTTATTAACATATGAAAAATCCAACAAATTCAGGAACTTCCATGTCCCACCCAACCACAGATTGAGTTGAACCATATCTTTCTTTCATCCAATCACCCCCATGCCATATTCCAAGCATGAATTTGGGACTCACAACAAAAAAACCATAACTTTCTGGAGATTAAACCACCTCCACCCTCAGGCTTTACTGCAATCCCACCAAAATCGATCAAGGGATTCCTAGGCCCAACAAGCACATAAACAACTAGGCTTTACCACAACCCTGCCAAAACTCATTAAGGCATTGCTAGGCCTAAAAAAAGTACTACACTACTAGGATTTACCGAAATACCACCAAAACTAATCAAGGTATTCCTAGGCCCCAAAAAATCTTGGATGCCTCAAAATTTCTTCACCATTACAATGAGGAATTTGCCCGTCTCCATCCTTAGGATTTACCGCTATCTCACCAAAACTGGTCAACGATTCCTAGGCCCTTGGGAATTTTCCTGAGACCAATGTTATATACCTAGGGGGGTAATATGGGGTACAAAGGGAGGTACCCAAGGTAATAATGTAATAATGGGATGGGCCATAGTAATATATAGCATTAACAGAAATAAACAAAAATACACAATAATTCTTTGGACACTGTCTTTATTGATCTTCAATTCAAGGTTATAGGGCTAGTAGTGTAGGGTTTTGTTGCTTGAAATAGCTAACTCTGAACCTAGGGCGGGACCCCATAAGCCAACAAATGGTTCTATTTCCAAGACTGGGATCTACTTGAAAGAGATGTGTGATGTCGCATCATTGGAATCCGACCAAGAAAGAAATTGAAAGGTAGTTGGATTGGAAGATTCACAAGTTCACAGTGCAAGAAAATAGGAATTTGCGCCTATCAAAGGAAGAGTGGTTGAACAGGTATATGTATACATAGATACACAAGATCTTCTTCTGCACTTTTCCCATTGAACTGTATGAGTGGTTAACTAAATTAATAGACAGTCAAGGAAGGTGGAAGCTCGATAATCCTATAGTGTGGAATACAGAATTAATGCGATGTCTAGAAGCTTCTGAAAACAATATCGTGAGGGTTGTCAATCACTAGCTCAATTAGATTTTGGGAGGATTTGTTACAGAATTTGTATTTGATACCTCAGTCAGCTATAGCGAAGCGGAGCATTGATTTTTCAAAGGACCGTGAGGTAAGTACTTAAGATAATTGAATACTTGGATTAAAATGATATTATGTGAAAAACGGGTGTTGCAATTACCTCGATGTTCAGATCTACGTGAAGTGGGTGATTCTTTATAAATAGTGAAGGATAAGGACCAGAGTATAGTCCATTGATTAGACCTCCTTTAAGTGACGACGAAGGGGCAGAACAGACTCCGTGGCTAAGCGTTGTTCAATTAATCACTCAGGGGATTACTCAAGTAAATCAGTTGTCCACTCTACCTTCACCTTCACCTCCACCGCATAAACCTTTTCCCACACCTCCACCTCCACCACCACCATTCAACATGGCGAACACAATGAAGCTGTTGATTTTCAAGGGCATAGGAAGTGAAGATATAGAGAAGTTTTGGTTTGTTGTGAATGCTATATGGACAACACAATAGATTACTAATGACAATATAAAGAAGGCACAGTTGGTTACCGCTTTGGAGGATCACGCACTAACTTGGTATATTAAGTATTGTTCTAATAATACTCCTACATCGCTAGCAAAGATTAAGGCTGCTTTAAACAAGGAGTTCAGTAAGCCTAAGTCTGACTCACAGTCAGTAATTGGATTCAAAGAAATCATGATGAGGGTCAATGAGATGCCTAGGGAATTAGATCAAAGGTTGAAGTTTCATATTCAAGAAGCTAACATGCATCTCATAGATATTTAGCATCGCAAATGGTTTATAGCTTTGCTTCTGCCCTACCTAAGAATTGCTATGTCACAACAGAAGATAGGAACCTAGGCAAAATCCTTGGAAATCACGATGAGGTTGCATGCATCACCTATTCAGGATGCCACCTTGGGGGTATAGTAGATCCACTCTTAGTTACATAGCCTACACCTAGAATTACAGAGTTTGAAGAAAGAAAAGGAGACTAAACTGGAAGTGTGTGTGAAAGTTTGGTGTTTGAAGTGTAAGGGCCAAGGGCATGATAAATACCATTGTCCTACATACACGAATTATATTACAGGAGGGGGAACAATTCCCCTGAAGCCCAAAGCCCCAGTAGGGTAGAGCGTGAGGGTTGCACTATGATGTGATATTTGTCAGGTTACAGGACAACATGCTACAGATAATTATCATTTACTTCAAAATTTCATCTAGACACCCCAACAATTGTTCTACAACTTTTGCAAATTCATGGGCCACGATTAGTGCCATTGTTGAAGCTATGAGATGATTATGGAAAGAACACCTACATACCAATGCAAGCATAAATGCGGCCTCCAGAGTAAGGCATTGGAGGAGCGAATGGAGGTTATCAGGGATGAGGATGGGGCCGAGGAGGAAGAGGACCTCGTAGAGGTCGGGGTCAGATTATATGTTAAAACTGCGGACAACCAGGGCACTATGCATGAGAATTCCAGAATCAGATATGCCCATCATGTCAATACTATAGCTAGTTTGACCATACTATAGAAGAGTGCCTGGTGCTGATAGCTAAAATACGAGAGAAGAAAGAACAACCTCAGTAGCCTACACAGAACTTACAAATGATAAGAGTTGAGCCCCGCGAGGAGGATCAAAGCATGGATATGGTGCTCAGAAGTGGAATATTGACTAGAGATGATAAGGTTAAATAGTCTGAAGAAGAAGGATGGGTCCACAAAGCCCCATAGAAGGAATTTGACTTTCATTTGGATCGCGTTAAGAAAACATTTATGGAATCTAAGAAGAGCTTCGCTAAGGCCTCCACCTCAGGAAGTCAAGACAGGATGCAAGAAATTAGCGTGCCTACAGAAGTTGATCCCTCTGTACTCACCACATTTTTGGAGACATCCATAAAACTGTTGCATGATAGCAAAGCTGCAGAAGGCCTGTAGGAATTAATAAACAAATGCACCAGCAAAGAGAAGGTCCCTGATGGACACTGGGTGGTCAGAAAAATTGGCAAACATAAAGCACGAATAGGGCATGAGATGAGGCTCACCGTGCAGGGATGTGATTATGAAATGGACCAGGTCATCTTGGATCTAGGGTCTGATGTGAATGTATTACCAAAACATACATGGGAAAGAATGGGGATACTAGAATTACAGTGGTCTCCAATTCAGCTCAGAATGGTGAACCAGCAGAAAATCATCTGCATGGGACAATTATATGGAGTAACAGTTGATATAGAAGGTGTGAATGTGATGGTCAACTTTGAGGTTATAGAAATCATCGATGATAATAATCCATACCCCGTGCTCCTAGGAATTGACTGGGCCATTGATATGAATAGGACCATCAATTTGAAGAAGAGAACAATGTCATTTGAAAGAAAATTGCTTTGGCTTGTAGTACCATTAGACCCTGCAGAAGGGGCACGATATACTGAACCAACCTGTAATTATGAAGAAAGTAATGATGAACTAGATCAAATCTATAAAATAATAGCGTGAGATCAGGACTGGATCAATCCCATGGAAAATGGGAGGATTGCATGGGATCGAGAGAGTTCTTGCACCTCTGATTCAAACGAGGAGTAAGAACAATTGCAGAATCGCTTGCATGAAATGTCTACATTGCGATGCAATATGATGACAAAGTCATTGCATCGTGTTTCATCGGAGGTAAGGAAATTACCCTCTTATGATGGTTTAACTGATGTCGATTTGTTTTTGGATGAATTTGGGTGCAAAGTCACTAAGGGTCACCACTTCCAAGCATTAGAGTTGCCATTGTGTTCTACGCCTACACGATGGTGGGGTACACATAAGGATAGTTTTGTTGGATGGAGAGATTACCGAAGAATGATGAGGCTACATTTTGGGTGTGCTAACACTAGAATGACTAATAAATATAATGGAAGGGATGATCTACGTGATCACCTAGAAAAATGGACTAAAGCATGGGGGATGGAACTGCAACCAGAGTGGATACACATATTTTGCCATACTTTGGATATAATTCCCATGAATTAGTATCTGGAAATGGAGCTCCACCACGGCACCATGGAATGGGATATATTTAAGGAAGGGTTCTTATTAACCTTCAGCTTTGAAGATGGCTTCTCAAGCATTGATGAAGCACTACAAGAGATTAAGGTGGTTATCTTTAGAACACTGAAGGAACCTATGGAATGGGCCAAACAAGATTGGAGCACCCAGTTGCGCCATGCGCTGGAATGCTATAATGTGACCACTGAAGAGGAGGATGAAGATCCCAGAAACATTAATATTCCAAAGGTAGAAGGGCATTGCAAAGTCAAATGCCCACAAATAGAAAACCTAAACATCTCCATGCCATTGAAGATAAAGCAAGTAAACATTGGCACTAAAGCAAAACCGAATTTTTCAAATATTGGAGATTATTGGGATGATGCTACCATGGATAAAGTTGTTGAGTTACTCCATGAATACCAGAATCTCTTCCCTACTAAGTTTTCAAATTTGAAGGGAATAGTTGGTGATCTAGGCGTTATGAAGATCTAACTCTAAAGCCAGACGTGAAGCCTATTAAACAGAGGTTGTATCGCCTTAATCCTAAATACAAGGAAAAGGTTCGCCAAGAGCTAGATAAGATGCTAGAGGCAGGCATCATGGGACCAGTTTAAGAATCTAGTTGGGTGAGCCTGATGATGGTTTAGGAGAAGAAACAAAAGGGTGAAATGAGGATTTACATAGATCTGCGGAAGCTAAATGATGCGTGTGTCCATGACCCATTCCCAACTCTATTTACAGATGAAATGTTAGACAATGTTGGAGGGCAGGAGGCCTATTCCTTTACTAATGGGTTTTCTAGGTATCACCAGATTAAGATTGCGCCCGAGGATAGAAGCAAAACGATCTTCACGACGGAGTGGGGTTGTTTTCAGTAAACTGTGATGCCATTTGGACTCAATAATGCACCTGCGATATTTTCCTGCGTAGCCATAGCAACATTCAAGGAGTTCATTCATAAGTTCCTAGAAATCTACTTTGATGACTAGAAGGTGTTTGGATTAGTAAAGTGCCATGTAGCAAGTTTGTGCTTGATGTTGGATACGTGTCACAGATACCAGATCGCATTGAACTTGAAGAAATGCATATTTTGTGTTCCCTTTGGGATCTTGCTGGGTCATGTGGTATGCAAGCAAGGATTGATGGTGCGCCCTGCATAGATTGTAGTAATAGTGAATTTGGAGGCCCCTAGGGATGTCAAGCAGTTGCGCGCAATGTTGGGACATATGGTGTATTATAGAAAATTTATCAAAGCTTATGCTCAAATTACTGCGCCCATGGAGAAGATACTGAAGAAGGACACAACATTCTACTGGGATGAATAATGTCAGCGTAGCTTAGATGTATTGAAAGAAATATGGTCACTGTGCAAATCTTGGTATTCCCTGATTGGAAAAAGGAGTTTCACATACATGTGGATGCCTCTTACATTGTGTTGGGTGTAGTGTTAATGCAGGCCGGTGAAGGAGAAATGGACCATCCTATAGCCTTCTCCAGTAGGAAATTATTGAAGGTGAAGAAAAATTATTCAATGACTGAGCACAAAGGATTGGACATGGCGTACATGCTGCAGAAATTTAGGCATTATCTGTTAGGAGGGCATTTCAAGATGTACACAGATAATTCTGCCTTGAAATACCTAGTCAATAAGCCTGTGTTAGGGGAGAAGATCTGCAGATGGTTTCTATTATTTCAAGAGTATGACTTTGAAATCATTGTGAAGCCAGGGAGGTTAAATGCAGGACCTGGCCATCTGTCATGAATCGAAATAGGAGAGGAGCCTAATAATCTGGAGAAAGGGTTGCCAGATGTGCAGCTCTTTGCGGTGCGCATGGTTTTTACAAGTCTGTTTGGGCACATCACTCCTGATGATCAAATCAGTGTAAAAGGGTATGTCAAACTCTAATTTAGTTGCTACATGCCCTACATATTCCACCTCATTGATTTCTTTCATCCATGAGAGTTTCCTGACTTCAAATCCTACTGAAGTGCTTCCTTGGGTCACCAACGCATCACTGGTCAAGGGTAAGTGCTCTGTAGAGCAAGTAGCCCCATTCAAGGTTACGTTACAGAGCACCTAAGCCCACTCAAGCCCGCGCTAGGCAAGAATACTCAAAATTTTCATTGGATCCTGAGTATATTCCTCCTTTCTAGAGCCTTCTAGAAGGAACCCAGCTTATATCCTATCAAGATGAGCTCAACTTAGGATAGCCTTGGATCATCGAATCCTCTATCCTCTCATCCCTTTGAACATGCAAACTAATAATCCAATTATGGAAAACCATTCAATGCCATATTAATGACAAAACCACTTGCATTCATTTATAAATTGGCCTCCCATCATAGAGCCAATGAGCTTGGATATTATCGAGAAATATTGTTGGTTTAGAGACTTGAAATCATTGTCAAAGTAATCTTATGCTGCTAGATTAATGTTGCTATTGGTGTGATGAGGGCTTGGACTAAGTTGGATGAGTGACATGATATTGAACCACATTGGGCGTAACTTCTCCTTTTATCAATCAATAAAGTTGTTTGTTCCTTTTCCAATACTTTTGTCTATATCTATGATGGATGTATGTTCAAATGTTGGTGATTCCATTTGTTTACAATAAATAGATCATATGCTTTGATTGTTGTCATCTTCTGTTTATGTTAACAGGTACCAATTGAGTGAATTCAGTTTGAGCGGGAGTGACGGGAGCAACTCAAAGGAGATCAAAGGAAGCGAAGGATCACAAGTAGGTTCTTTTATCTTATTTGTTTTGTTACACAACAATTTGTCACCGTCCCTGTTACCCCTTCTCCCGTACCTTGGAGGACTCATTCCGGGACCTGTGAGAAGTGACATAACCTGGAAACACTTGCATTGCATTCCCCTAAGTATGAACTTCATATGCCCTGAAGACATCTTCTGCAAAATACCCATAAAAACAACCATTTTTCCATTTGCGCGGTTTCGTTGTGCATCACTCGCACCAATGGGGGAAATCCTCCAAAGAGGGCACACTAGCTAGCGCTTTGTCTCAGAGTCACACTCGCGCCAGCCAAAATGGGTAGTGTTTTTAACAAACCAACATCCAAAGGTTCTTCCTAACCCACTCCTGAACTGAATCTATCTTGAGTTGGTTTAGTTTGGCTTCGAATCTCCATAGGAGGGAAGTGGTTTGCCACCTTATCACGGAAGCTTCTTAGTGATAAAGCCAATCCCATGAATATTGTGGATGATCCTAACTCCTTCTCCTCTATCTATAAAATCTTGTCCTTTTGCCTTTGACAAGCTAGTTCCAAGTTCTAAAGTCCCAAAGTTTGAGAATTGCTAAGTTCATGTTGCAAGAAGCCTTCTTCATTCCCATAAGGCTAAATCTAAAGTAA
>APFE030114167.1:41717-109092 GCA_000404065.3 Pinus taeda | reverse complement strand
GTGCTTGCCATATTGAACTGTGTTGGTGGAGGAAGTGCTGTGGGCGAAGATGGGGTTGAAGATGGTGAAACTAGTGGTGGTATGCGTGGAATTTGTTGCCTTATCAGAGTGATCGCACTTCTTAGTGAAACTTTCACGAGATCCTCCTCGCTCTCCCACGGAGGTGAAATCAAGGGACTAGTCTCTAATTCTTTGCTACCTTCATTTCTATATATCCTCCCACTTCGCGTAGCCCCAAACATCAATTTATTCACATAACCCACTTTTCACACAGTAGCATTTTATTCCAAGTGTTCAAATATTTAACGTACTTACCATGCAGTCCTTTGAGGAAGCGTCATTCTGCCTCGCTATAGCTGACTAAATTATCTACCACGAACTTGGTGATAAACCCTCCTATAATTCGATCAAGCCAATGGTCTACAATTCACGTGATATTATCTTATGATGCTTCTAGTCTGTGCATAAACTCTGGAGTCCACACAATAGGTTTGTCGAGCCTACACCTTCCCTGACTGTCTACTAGGTTCACGATCCGCTCATACAACTCAGAGGGGAAGGATGCAAGGAAAATTTCATGGATTTCCATATATAAGTAGTGCTCTAACCAATCTTCCTTTGACACTCGTGGATTCCTATTTTACTACACCGTGAACTCGTGAATCTTTCTGTCCAACACTCTTCAATTCCTTTCTTTGTCAGATTCCAGTGATACAACATCAGACATCTCTTATGAGGATCTCGGTCCTAGAAACATAACCATTTTTTGGCTTATTAGGGCCTAACCAAGGTTAAAAGTTGATTTAGCCAAACAAATCCTAGTACTACTAGCCCTTTTGGCAACAGTCCACGAAGCGCGGATTGAGGTCTCACCCGAAGCAGTATGGGAGGGTGCTAGAACCAAGTTTTCCCACCCTGGAGATTTTTGATGAGTTCAATTGGTCCGTTGTTCGACCCTACAAGCAAGTTGCTTTGTGCACTCTCCCATACCTCACAACCTGAGATACTACCTTCGCATAGCCCTACCCAAGGGTTGAACGTTGTGCTTCTGTGTTATTACCCAAGACTTTACTGATATTTCAATTTTAGTTGATTATTTTAGCCTACTTGAATGCTTTACATTATACTTAACAATATAAACCATTCATATAGGTGTGCACAGTAAAGAAATAGTATATTCTCAAATTATATCAATCATGCATTAACTCAAGAAAAAATACATAGAATTATGATAAAACTTCTCTTTATTAATTCTTTCCTTGGTTACAAACTCGACTCCACCCTGCGCACTCAGATGCAGGGGTCCACACACTCAGCTGCGGACTACTAGGCCTCTGCGCACTCAGTTGTAGAGCCTTCTCTTACTCTATGACCCAAAGACACACTTCACTTAGTCAGTTAGACTCTTTCGTCTCTCTACTACTTCGCTATCATTTACACTTAGAGCCTCACTCTATTTATACAATCCCATGGTTCGTGGATCATGGGTAGGCCGAAATTACATTACAAAACTAGGGCGGACAACCCTATGACTCTAACATACTTCCGCGCCCCACACCTACAATTCGCGGAGCTTTACAACAAAATTCAATCAAAACTTGGGCTTTGATCCCCAAAATATGCGTTGGGGGGATTCCATGCCCAACACCTTCAACCTTATAAGTGATTACAAAGTCAACAATGAGAAAATGTTAGCTCAAAAGACACAGGATTTGGAGGAAAAGGAGGCACTTCAAATGCGTAGTTCAATTCTAGAGTCAACAATAGTAGAGGCGTGCAAGATAGTGCCTGATCTTCATATCCTGGAAGATGCACAACCAGAAGCCAAAATCAGAAAACTAGTCACTAGTGTGCACGAAGATAAAGAAGAGGTTAGATGAGTGGCATTTGAGCTCAACATGAAGATTACTGAGCTGCAGTTAAAGTTGTAGCCCATGACACTACTTGAGGTTTGGAAGTAGCACAGAGCTGCGATAAAGCAAAGCATGACTACCTTGGATGCCACATTCATTGAATGTGCGACATTGTTTGAGTAGGCTATGGAGCTCATGACCAATCTGCAGGAGGATCTGAACCTACAAATATTGAACACATAGGTAAGGGAGTTTCATCAGCAATATGATGATGTCAGGGCAACTGTGTGCTCCTTAGCACCAGCGTAGCGCCTTGCCAAATTATAGGAAATAAAGTAGCCGCTGGCACAAGTGGAGGAAGCAAAAGAAGGAGGCCTCACTAAAGGCTAGGTTGCAACCTTGGTTGGAGGAGGATTATCAAGTCATGACTACTATTCAAGATAAGATTAAAGGACCTTAACAGAAATAGCAAGCGATGAGGTTGGTCGTAGAAGGACCAGCCACGGAAAAATTGGTTGAGGAAGTCAAGCAGGAAGCAACACAGAGTGTTGCCAAAGTTGCAGTAGTCCAAGTGGAGTTGGGGGATGTTCACAATAAGATCGCGGCGCCAGCAAAGTAACTCGAGGGTGAGTCACACTCTTTGTGTTGGGGGCCTATTGGGATGGGGTCCCCTGGATCAGTTTTGGGGTTAAGATAACCCAAGCTTTGGTATAGTTTTTGTAAGTGATTTGTGGATGCATATCGTGTAGATGAATAGGAGTCAAAGGGTCTTAGACCCTTGTTTTATGTAAATATGAGTCGGTTTTGAGATTCACCCATGGTCCACAGACCATGGCATCGTATGAAAAAGGCTATAAATAGTGAGTCTTAGCGAAGATACAAGTAGAATTAAATGGATACTTAGAAGTGATAGCAAGAAGAAGTGGGTAAGATAGGAGAAGAAAGGATTTGTAGCTGAGTGCGCAGAGGCCTAGGTAGAGTCCATAGCTGAGTGCGTGGACCCTTGCAGCTATGTGTGTAGGGTATTTTTGAGTCTATAACCTTGAGTTGAAGATGAATAAAGACAGTTTTTGAAGAATTCTTGCGTATTTTTGTTTATTTCTATTAATGCTATATATTGCCAATGAATGTTGTGTTTTATGGAATATTGATTGAATGTTATGTGATTCTCTTGAATAAGTGTTAATAATGTATGCAATGCATGTTTAAGTATTTTCGTGAAGACTCAGATGAATTCTATGATGTTCACTACTAAATTAAGTAAATTTTCACGAACCCTAATTTAGGACTGCTCTCTGATGCACGCAAGTATACAAATTGACTGTTAAAGGTCCGCAAGGATGGATCATAGACCTTCGCAAAGGTCTAAAGGCTATCTAATAGAGTTGCAATGACTATCCCTAAGAGTGTATCGATCTATGCAAAGGAAAATATGAAGAGTTGAAAGACATCACACTAGTTCCTGGATGGAGAAACTTGGTTCTTGCATCCCCCCATATTGCTTCGGCTGAGACTGCAACATGTGCTACACGGGTTGTTTTTGAAAGGGCCAGTAGTGTAGGGTTTTCTTGGTTGGTGCATCTAACTTTGAACATGGGTTGGGACCCCCTAAGCCAACATGCTTGATCCACAAGTAGACATGCTCCCCAACCTGAAACTCCTTAAATTTCGTGTGTTGATCTGCATAAATATTTTGTCTATCATGTTTTTCTTCTAGATTATTCTTGATAAACTGAATTTCTTATTCCATATTTGCCAACATGTTCATTCCAATCAATACCCTATTCATTGTATCACTCCAACTGATAGGATTATTAAAACTCTGCCCATAAATTTCCTCAAACAGACTCATCCTCAATGACAATTGATACCCATTATTGTATGCAAACTCAACTAATGGAAGATACTCCTCCCACCTCCTTTGTTGGTTCATAACATAGATTCCTAACATTTCCTCAAGAATCTTCTTGACCCTCTTTATCTATCCATTTATTTGTAGATGATAAGTTGTATTAAAAGTTAACTTTGTACACAAACCTACAAACAACTCCTTCCAAAACCTGGAAGTGAACTTGGCTTCTCTATTTGACACAATCTTCTTAGGAATGCCATGCAATATCATCATCTCCTTGATGAAGACCTATGCTACCTCACTATTTGAATAAGTATACTTAACCGCTATGAAGTGAGCTACCTTAGTCAACCTTTCAACCACAACCATGATGGAATCATGTTGTCTAGATGTTCTCACCAAGCTTGTGAAGAAATCTATCAAAATGACCTCCAATTTCCACTCTGGAATCAGAATCAGTTGTATTAAACCACCTAGATTCTTACACTCTACTTTTATGTGTTGACAAACCAAAAACCTAGCGACGAACCCAACTACCTATTTCTTCATATTGGGCCAATAGTAGAAATTATTCACAACTGTTAGTCTTCTAATATCCTGGATGACCTAAATATGGCTTAAAATGAAATTCTCCCAAGATAATATTATTGATTTCAATGTTTTTTGCACATAGATCATATCCCTAAATCTAACCAAAACATTTGTTGTGAGATGATAGTCCACATCCTGATCACTTGGACCATGTTGTTGTAACCTGTCCCTAAGCTCCCTATACATGTCATCATGCTATCCTACCTGTAAAATTTGATCCTGTAAATATGTCTCATATGAACTCTTAGTTGTTATGTGATTTACCTGCACCCTTATTCTAAGAGCATCTGCAATGCTATTATCCTTACCCTTGATGTACATGATCTTGAATACAAAATCACTGAGCGTAGATAACCACCTAGATTTCCTGACATTCAAATTAGGTTGGTTGAATAAGTATCTCAATCCACTATGATCACTCATCAACACAAATCTCTTTCCAAGAAGATAGTGCCTCTACATCTTCAATGCATGAATAATTGTTGCCAACTGAAGATCATTCATCACATAATTCTACTTGTGCTCATTCAATTTCCTTGACTCATAACATACCACCTATCCTTCCTACATCATGACTCCACCAATTCCTCTCCTACAAGCATTTGTACATGCCACAAACTCTTTATATGGATCTGGAATCTTTAGAACTTGAGCATTTGTAAGAAACTACTTCATCTACTCAAAACTCGTTGCACATTCCTTTGTCCATTCAAATTTTTTCCCTTTCTCTATAATGATGTAATAGGATAGGAAATTTGTGAGAACTTCCTGATGAAGCTCCTGTAGTAACCAGCTAACCCCATGAATGTTCTGACCTCATCGACATTCCTAGGAGTTTCATATTCAATGATAGCTCTAATATTTTTTGGATCCACTGTTATGCCCTCCTTGGAAACAAATGTCCCAAGTTATGTACTTTTGTCTTAAAGAAATTGCATTTACTAAGCATGGAATACAATTGATTCTCTCCTATAAATCTCAATATTGTTTCTAAGTGTTCTTCATGATCTTTCTCATTCTTAGGATATATCAATATATCATCAATGAATATAATCATAGAATTGTCCAGATAACGATGCAACACACTATTCGTCAAACACATGAAAGTAGTTGGAACATTATTTAGACCAAAAGGAACTACAACAAACTCATAATTCCATGCCTAGTCCTAAAAGCAGACTTGTAGATGTCCTCTTCTTTGATGCGTACCTGATGATATCTTGATCTTGAACCAATCTTCGAGAACACTGTTACTCACTTCAACTAATCAAATAAATCATTGATCCTTGGCAATGGATACCTGTTCTTAATCATCACCTTATTCAACTTTCTATAATCAATGCATAACCTAAGAGTGCCATCCTTCTTCTTTAGGAGAAACATTGGTGCACCTTGAAGGTGACATGCTTGGCCTGATGTATCCCTTATCAAGCATTTCCTTCAAATGCAACTTCCATTCCACTAGCTCTGAAGTTCTCATCCTGTATGGTGCCTTCTATGTTGATGTTGCACCTAGTACCAACTCAAAAGAAAAGTCCACTTCCTTATGTGGTGGAAACTCTGAAATATTTTCTAGAAATACATCCTGAAATTGCTGCAAAACTAGATACCTCTTCAAGACTTCCACACCTTCAACATCCTTACCTTTATCACTAAAACATGCATTATAAACATTACACACCCTTTATTGAAACTTCTCTTTGTCTGCATAGATATAACCATTCTCATCGATGTAGATTTCTTCTCACCCTTGAAGATTCTCTTCTCTCCATCATCATCCAAGCACTCAATGGCCTTTTCATAACAATCCACCTTAGTCTTATGAAGGCACAGCCAATATATAGAAATTAACGTGTAGATTCGAAACTACTTATGAAATTTACTAAATCACAAGACTCGAAGCTACTCTACTGATTTGCGGAAGTTAATTCACCATCTAGAACACAAATCATATGCATGCAAAAGGAAACATCACACGTGCATAGAGACTTATCTAGGGGAAAGAAATTTCTCAAAACCCCTTCCTATATATATATATATATATTGCATTAATCATAGAATATAGATTAATACATATGCTTACTCAAGCCTGAGCACAACCTACAAGTGTATAGTCTATCCCTCTGCCTGACTGATTGACCCCCACCAGCACTTAGCCAATTTTCAACCCGTCCAAACTCCTATTTCCTTATGTTCTTCCTCTAGGAAATTGGCCCCTATTATTTAGGAATTTCCCACTATTTAATTGTGCAATTCCACTAGGTCCTTCCTTTGACTACATGCACCACTTGTACACATTGAAATATGCTACAACTGATATAAACTACCTTGGAATATCCATCTCAATTGGGTAACTTGAATTCTCTACATGAATTATCTAATTTAGGTTGATTGATCAGTTATCTGGATGATCACTAACTGTGGTTGAAGTTACACTTCCACAACTTGACCTTCCACTAGTTCCTCCAACAATTAGTACTAGTTTAACTAACCATGACTCAATTTAACTGAATTAAATTTCTACAATAGAAATTAACTCAAGCAAGGCTCTAAAATTTAGGAACCCATTGCACACAATGGAACTTCATGCCCTTAACTTGAATTAACTGAGCTAGACTCCTATTTTTTAGGAATCAACTCAAGTAATCTTAACTTCGACTCATTAACTTGAATTGAGTGCTCTCAACTAAGTGATAAGAACCATGTCAGCTCAGTTGACTCCTCCAAGTTATCTACTGATGTGGAATTTCGAATTTCCTCAATTTGATGAAGCCAAAAATCAAAATTGAGTCTTTTTTGCTGAATTTTCTACACTCCCTCTCAACAATAAATGGATTATCAACCACCCCTATCTAGCACCTGTGGAATGTACTGCATGCAACACCTCTCACTTTTTTTGTTGCTACTGCAACATCTGCAACTCATAAGCATAAAAAAAAACAAATTGAATCGACTGTGTTTGCAATTATCTATTAGGAAAATTGTGTTGCTACTAACTTTGCTACTGAGCCTCTTGCTTTACCGTCAACACTACTCTGCACTCCTTAGTATATAACTGAGACTGGTCCTCCTGCTACTAAATATTGTGGGCCCCCGTAGCAAGGTAGTGATCCATGAGGAGAATACCTCAATGGACCCTGCCTAAATTTATGCAACCCTTGGACCAGGGCTTCACATCGCCCCACCTCACACTTGGAGGTATGATGCCATGTTCTCCCTTTACCCACTTGGCTTGAAATCTCCCCCTGCTGGAGGTCCCTACTTGAGTGGATGTCTCCACTCTTCCTCTTGTCTACTTGTCCATTTTTGGTTGATCCAAAACTTCTTCAGGCTGCTTCTGAGGCTCCATTTTTAGAGGTAAATCATGCTCCCTCTCAACCACCATCTCTGTAACCCTTTTATTTCTCCTCAAGTATTTCCATCCATCTTCTACCTTAAGTGCATATACGTTCTTGAATCTAGCACATATTTGTTTCACTTTCCCCATGTCTATGTGTCTCAAGAATTCCCTTCCTTTGTTGAAAATCACATTGTAGCCACAACCTTACAACACTACTATAGAGATGATATTTTTCTTTAGACCCAGAAAAACATCACATCCTTGAGTCTAAGAGGGGATCCTGACTCCCTATGAAAGGTGACTATACCAATCTTGGTCACACTATACCTCTTGTCATCTCCAAACTCAATGTTCATCCAGAGATATTTCTCCTCCAAGTCACTAAAAAAATCTGTATTCCTCGTCGTGTGGAATGAAGCACCACTGTCCAGGTACCACACCCTCCCCATCACTATGCTCTCCATGCATGTGATGAGAGTGAATTAAAGCTTGAACTATGAATTCAAAGCTTCACTCATTGCTTCTACTGCAGACTCCTTCTTGCTTTCCTTCTTGTGTGGACACTTTGTGGCATAGTGCCCAAATTGATGAAAATTGAAACACTTGATTTTGGAAAATTATTTCTTCTTTCCCTCTTGGCTGGAATTAGCCTCACCTTGGGGCGCTTCTTTCCATTTTCCTTCATTCCTTTGCTGACTAATGTAAATTCCTCTTCCTATTCTTTGGATGATGTTCCATCTCTCGTATTCCATCGTATTTCCTCCTATACCAAGTCAGATCATTAGCACTCCCAATTTGGTAGTTTCTCCCTCCCATTCATTGAATCTTGGTAGCTATGCCAAATATTAGGAAGGCCTAGAAGGGCTAGGCTTATCAAATCATCTTCTTCTGTAGTAACACCAACTTGACCAAGTTTGTCATGACATTGTGTGAACTTTCTCAGATACTGTGGAATGGTCTCATTCCTCTACATCTTGATCTTTCAAATTTTGTCCTTGAGCACCAACTTCCTCTCGTGACCACTATTATGGAATAGGTATTTCAATGCTTGCCACATTACATACAGAGTCTCTTTCCCATGGATATTTGAGACAATATGGTCTCGTACTCCATCCAATAATATTCTCCTCACCTTGGCTACACACTTCTTCCACTTTGTTAGATCCTTAGCATTAAATGTTGCTAGTTTTATAATAACATTATCAATGAATTCCTTCAACCCATTATCTTCAAACACTACCTCCATGTGGTCCTTCCATGCAACATAATTTGAGCTTCCCTCAAGGGCATACTCGAGCCTTAGTCCATTAAAATCCATATTCTCAGTCCTGAAGAAAACCTACAACACTGATCTCAAATTTGAATCTCCTACAATGACAACTTTGAAATCTCTACTCTATAATGATTCAAGCGTTGATACCATGTAGAAATTAATGTCTATATTAAAAATTACTCATGAAATTTACTAAATCACAAGACTCGAAGCTACTCTATTGATCTGCGGAAGTTAATTCACCATCTAGAACACAAATCATAGGCATGCAAAAGGAAACATCACACATGCACATAGATTTATCTAGGGGAAAACAACTGCTCAAAACCCCTTCCTATTTATATTGCATTATTCAGAGAATATAGATGAATACATATGCTTTCCCAACTCTGAGCACAACCTACAAGTGTATAGTATATCCCTCTACCTGACTAATTGACCTTGGCTAACACTTACCCAATTTTCAAGCCCTCCAAGCTCCTATTTCCTTATGTTGTTCCTCCATAAAATTGGCCCCTATTATTTAGGAATTTCCCACTATTTAATTGCGGAATTCCATTAGGTCCTTCTTCTGACTACATACACCACTTGTACAAGTTGAAATATGCTACAACTGATCATACACTACCTTGGAATCCCCATATCAACTAGGTAACTCGGATTATCTACATGCATGAGCTAATTTGGGTTGATTGATTAGTTATCTAGATGATCATTGAGTGTGGTTGAAGTTACACTTCCGCAACTTGACCTTCCATTAGTTCCTCCAACAATTAGTACTAGTTTAATTGACCATGACTCAATTTAATTGAATTAAACTTCGACAACAAAAATTAAATCAACCTACGCTCCTAAAATTTAGGAACCCACTGCACACAACTGAACTTCATGCCCTTAACTCGAATTAACTGACTAGACTCCTACTTTTTAGGAATCAACTCAATTAAACTGAACTTCAACTCATTAACTCAACTTGAGTGTTCTTAACTGAGTGACAAGATCCATGCCATCTTAGTTAACTCCTCCAAGTTATCTGTTGATGTGGAATTTCGAATTTCCTTAATTTAATTAAGGCAAAAATCAAAATTGAGACTTTCTTGTTGCATTTTCAACACAATCCATACACATAAGCATATTGTATGATCCAAATGGAATCACATTTAGATGCATTGATGTAGGCATACCATTCAACTCAAATGCACAATCTCTTACCCAATGATGAACTCTTTTCTTAGTACTTATAGCCAACTTCACCAACCAAGACTTTGCATGCACTTCTTTTCTCAAACCACACTTATCCACCAGGTCAGGGTTAACATAACTATAATTAGATCTAGGATCAATCAAATTAGAAACAACTCAATCACAGAGCTTACCTTCCATCTCAATAATAGATGTTTGGTGATCTTCCTTCCTATTGTCAAATTTTGCATAGATCTGAGAAATGATTTTTCCAACACCCCTAATTGTGTTCACCTCTTGAGCACTATAGATATGAGGCCTACCACCATGATATGACAGAAAATCCTTCTTGAGATTCTCATTACGACATATCCAACACTACAATTGTCTCCTACCATCACCTTTATTTTTTTTCTCTCTAGGTTCTGACCCATGTCCCTTCTCAACTACATTAATATTTTTGTAAGGAACAACATTCTCTTTCTCACCTGAATCCTAGGGTATTTCTCGCTTTGGTGGCCATTTACCTTTAGTATTTTTATTCTAGTTCCAACCATGCTTAGATTTATTCTTACAATTCGATTGCTCATAATAGTGGTTCAACTTCCCAATGACTTCCTCTAATGATTGAGGCTCATCATACTCAACCTGATCCTTAAATTCTAATGGAAATCTATTGGCAAATATATGAACTTTAGTTTTCTCATCCTTAAGATATTGCACATGCCTCAACAACTCTAGGAAGTTAGTCATGTGCTCCTCATCTGTCATTAATCCCATCTTCAGCCTATATAACTCATTGGATTTTACATCATATTACCTTTTTGGAAAATATTTCTTCCTGAAGAGTGTCTTGAACTCATGCCAACTCAACTCCTCTATCCTAACGTCTCTAAACCACTTCACATCTTCCCATGAAATGTCTGCTCTCCCTTTGAGACCAAAAATAGCTACTTGGCCTTCATTTTCTCTATGTAATCATGCACTCAAAGAACTTCATTCCAAGAAACCATGCATCTGCATCTTCCATTTTCTTCGACTCTCCATCAAATGTAGGTGACTTGTCTTTCTTGAACTTATTAAGAAAATATCCCTTGTCACTCCTCCTATAAGGATGATAGTAATGATGACCATGATACTTGTCTGAACTAGAATTAGAGTAGAACCCATGTCCTTTGCCTCTCCTATCAGGTGTATCCAATAGCCTTCCATCTCTTACTGTGTCATCCCTATTTGACATATGTCCACCATGAGACCTACTATCATATGCCCCATTATTCATGTCCTCTTGTCCATAATTGATTTGTGGTTTTTCCTATCTTTGCAAGTCTGATAAACTCTAAAGGATAATTTCATTGACCTCTACTTGTTTTCCATATTCCCTGACAAGTCTTTCTTGTGACTGAATGATCCTATCATTATCATCTTTGCAACTTCTTATATTTTCCTTCAAACTTCTCAAAGTGCCTACTATGTCTGGAGAGTACTCATCTCTTGGTTTCTCATCTAATCTATAATTAGAGACTTGTGAACTATAATCCACCATTTTTCTAGTCATATTTGATCTTCTTCTTCCTGCAAGTATTCTTGCAAACATACCATGTCATATAACCAAATATAAACATAATCTACATACCTCATTGAAGTTCAAGGAAGGTTATCTCATCTGCAAAATTAGTCTAGATTAGCAAGATACATGTATATACATAATCATATCAATATATCGACATCATCTCAATCACCATACCAGTTACCATGCATGATAATAGCAATTGCATACCATGACCTCATGCATGAAAACCATAACAATGACAATGCATGCATAACAACCACATAGATATTGACATGCATGCATGACAAATGCATTCTTCCCATTCATTCCAAGTATTAAACCATGCTCTGATACCACCCTGTGGTATAAGATATCACCTAAAGAGAACAAAAACCCGCTCTGATACCACCATGTAACCACCCCTCCCACGTTTACCCAATTTCAACAACTTTCTAGGGTAAACATGATATGGAGAGCTACTATGACATGACCCAACCTCCTACGTCCCATTAAGGAAGTGGGGATGACAAATAATGACAAATTGACAACTCAACACATCCTACAGGGGCTATAGGTCACTCGTAGGCTAAGAAACCACCCCAGGTGGCCAAATCCTGAGTTGGAGAAATTTTTCCATGCCCTAAGCCCTCAACCATTCCCACAACAAGGCATCCATGTGGTTGGGAGCCTCCAACTGCATGCATAAGCCTGCATCCTAACGGTTTCAACCCAAAATTTCTAGTTCAAAGCATGTGGTCCTATATTTTGAGCCTAATTTCCACATCAACCTCCAGACCACTGCCCAAAACTCAATGAGGCTTTCTAGAATAATTTCTAACCTGATGAAAAAGCCACTTAATCAAAATTGAATCAAAAAATTGATCTATCCAGGCCTAACCATGACAGTCATTTCATCATACATATTGAGAGCATGTAATCTTTAGGTCATGAATTCATATCTAAACATAGGGGTCTAATACTTATCTAAGAATAATTAAGAAGGTCTAATTCCCTCTCATAATAGCTACAATAACACTTGTTAGCTCATGCATTCATTGACGAATCAAAACACATCAAGGGACATATCCAATATACATCATATAACCAGAATATAACTAGCTAATGAATAGCATACACACCATGATAAAATAGCCATCAAATCCAAATAATAACAAGTACAAATACTCATGAAATACAAGAATAAAAGAGATCTTATTAACATATGAAAAAGATAACAAAGTCAGGGACTTCCACCTACCACCCGACCATAGATTGAGCTGAATTAAATCTTTCTTTTTGCCAATCACCCCTATGTCTTATTATAAGCATGAATGTGGGACTCACAATAAAGCAACCAGGGCTTCCCAGAGATTAAATTACCTCCACCCTTAGGCTTTACCACAATCCCACCAAAACTAATCAAGGGAATCCTAAGCCCAATGAGCACATAAACAACTAGCCCTTACTGCAATCCCACCAAAATCAGTCAAGGGATCACTAGGCCCAAAACAAGCACATACACTACCAAGCTTTACTAAAATCCTGCCAAAACTGGTCAATGGATTCCTAGGACCAAAACAAGCTTGGATGCCTCAGAATTTCTTCACCCTTACCTTGAGTAAATTCCTCGTCTCCACCCTTAAGCTTTACTGCAATCCCGCCAAAACTGATCAAGGGATTCCTAGGCCCTTGGGAATTTCCCTGAGACCACCTCACCCAGTTCCAAAACTATCTGGCAATCCAATTCTCAACCAAATGGAAGAACCCCATCACACCATGTTTATCCATAAATGTCAAGGAAAGGTTGAAACCACTATCACACTGGCAAAACCCATGCCAATGACAACAAGAGAACCAATACGCACATGTATGTATTGTGTATTCACAAACTAGGTAGGAAATCACACATGCAACTTGTCATCTGCAACTATTCTCATTGAAACTTCTTTATCCAACTTTTCCTTTCTTGATCCTTTCTTTCCTTTGCTTCTTTCCTGTCCTTCCTTTTCTTTCCTTTCTCCAATGCTAGAGTGCTCCAAGAATTCTCTAAGTTTGCAAGAGTATGAGAGAATAGAGAGAGCTCCAACCCAAGGCTATCAAAAGGTTGTGAACTGATCCTTAGAAGCCTTTTTATCATTAGGCCTCTATTTTCTTCAATTTCCTTTATTTTTCCTTCAATTTTCCTTCACATGAAATCTTGTGACCTTTCACCTTTTTCTCCTATTTTCCATTATTTTCATAAATAAAATGGAAATTAAAGTCTCTTTTCCTTTCCAAATCCTTTGCTAATTTTCCTTAGCCATAATAAACCAAATGAATGCCACTAGGATGTTTTTTCCCAACACTCATCTTGGAACACATGTCCCATGACATTGGTCTTATTTTTCCTTTATTAACTTTATTACATGAAGTTTTAACCTGGGGTTGTTACAATGAATACATTACCAAGATACTCTGATGTAAATATTTTTTTTTAATTATAAGCTGCTAAAGGTGAAGAAGAAGGACAAGCCCATATGGATCTTAGTGTCTAGAAGGATAGCTTTCTTGGGAAGCTTATAAGGGAGGCTAGGAGATTCCTGTCTTCCCTAAGTTTAATATGTTGACCCCCTGATGTTCATGTTGAACTAGCAACTACCCAAGTAGTTGTGAGAGGATAGGGAAGGAGGTGATGGAGCCACCCAAGCATGGGTTACATACTTCAGGATAGAGTCCTAGTTGACTATTTATCACAAGAAGGGGACCTTGGACCTCTCTTGCATGAACTAGTTATCATGGGGAGAAAATATGTGAATTTCAAGCTAGTCATTATGAGTATATTCCTATTATAGTGATTTGAGACTGAGACAAAAAAAAATATACTTGAATTTTGTGTGAGAGAACCTAGAACCCTATGAATCTATAAAAATTTTGATTGGAATTTGGACTGTAAATTCCAAGATTGAAGTGTGTTAGCTTAGGAAACTAAAGAAAGAGCTCTCCACTTGAGTCTAGTAAATCGGGAAGAAATATATTATTTTGGTTGTGTTTGTGCACATGAAGCATTGGAAATATGGAGAATAGGGAACAATAAGAATTGGTGAAGGGGTCTCCCTCTGTGTTGTGCCAACCCTCAGTGGCCATATTTTGTTGTGTATTCAGCCCAAAATCAATGTTTAAGAAGTGGTATGTCTATTTCCCAGCCCAATGAAGGATATTGGCCTTCATCCTCTATCCCTTGAATTGGCCCCTTTGGTGTAATACTCTAAGTGAAGGACACTTTATACATTGGATTTGGAATTTAATTGGCTAGCTACAAGAAATGTGTAGTGTAGCTATGCCTACATTTGATTGAAGAATGATTATCTCTTCCTCACTTTCCAAGATAATTAAGTGGAATAGATAGGTGTATTTCTATCTTGTTAATGAATCATAAATGTTTTTCAGTGCTTCATATTTATATACCATGTTGGATTTACTATGTATGTATTTATTAGTGGGCCAAACATTGTTATATATGTTCATATTAAATGTTATTTTGAAATGGGAATGCACAGAGAGTTGGGGTCTAGTGTAGTTGCTTGAATGTTGATATGCATTCCTTTATGAATGAAGGTTGTATGTAATGGAAGCCTTTTCCATCTGCTAATTGAAATCTCTTTATGTTGTATATCTATAAATTAAGATGTTATCCCTGGTTGATATGGCTACACTTAGTATTGTTTCATGAATGATATAATTGTTGTATTATTGTTCTATTTATGGTGGAGTTAGCCATGTATGATGATGGAAAGTTAAGGCTATGTTTATATATGGAGATGAGTTACCTTGTGGGACCCCCTATAGAATGATAACTTGAGACAAGGAGGCTCAAATTTACCTAGTTAAAGGAAATGAATCACTTGGTTTAGGAGTGACCAAAGAGCTCTAATCAAACAAATTTAATAGGGTAAAATTTTTGGGTTTTACGAAATTTGGAATTTTGGAAGTCTCATCCCTAGCCCTTGGTTACATGCCCAAGAGGAGCCAAGACCAAGAGCCAACCAGAAAAGGGGATTACCAAACATTGAGCCTTGGAAGAATGAAAGAAACAACTCTTGGGAATACCCCAATATGGCATGACTCTAGTCGACAGATCATCACTTGAGGGTGAAATTTTTGTTTACTAGACTCGTCAACTAATGACCTCCGAGTATCAAATTAATTAGAAGAACAAAAGGAGTGATTTCATGAATACATAACGAACAATATCATGGCTATGCCACATGTATGACACATGTCACCTAAATTTTTTATTTTTGAGCATACTAGCTACACAAATATGAGTGACATGTGGTATATGCCTTACTTTACCACATGTCAAGTGATGATCGGATGTTGGAGGATGATGTGGTAGACTGAGTTTTCATATTAGCATATCAGGACTTATAAAAAATTCTATTTTGGCCACCAAAATAGTTTCTTAGGCCACCACCTGAAGGAATCCACCACTCCCTAAGAAAGCCACCACTTGCCATTGAAGGCCCCTACCTTCAAACCTTCATGCACCACCTTTCATACATTTTCAAAATGGGCCCACAAAACTCTACTCAAAGAATTGTGGACCTCGTTTCATCTATTTTCATATTGGACCCACATAAACTCTTTTCCCAATAACTAAACCTCTTTGCAATACCAACCTTTACTCAACAATCAAGTCTGCTCAATAATACATCAAACCCTAGAAATAACAACATGCAACAATATCATCTCACTAATGCATTCACTCATAACCACCTATACATGGAAACTTAAAACTCATCCATATAAGACTTTAACAGTAGTAAATTCTTTGCATCAATACATTGGTAACATAATATCAATAAACATACTCACTCAACCATCAATACATGCATAAGCAACACATAAACCAATAGGAGAAATACATAGCAATATAATAACTCTCTGCAACAACAACAATATTAGAAACCTTATTTCTAATAAAATGTCACTACAAAAAAAACTATAGTAATGTTTTTTTGTATATAGTAACATGGTAGCACACATTGTTCTCTACAACACTCTAGCTTAGTCATCCAATACACATGCAATTCATATTGTCCTTCGAATACTCTATCGCTCTAATACTCACACACAAGATCTGATCTTTGTTGCACTAAATTATAGGAGTATTCATCACCTTCAAATCATATTCTCTCCGACCTAAGTGAAGACCATGGCATCACCATTTAGAGTCTTGGGAGTTGAAAAATCCTTAATGCATTGCCAAGGCTCATCAGTTTTTGGCGTCATGTCAGGGAGGTTACCAAGTAGATGTTGTCTCTACTTAGAAGTTTCTTGCTTTTTTCCTTATGTTTTGCATCAGTACTATTGATTTTAAAGCTTCAAAAAGAAAAAAGAAAAAAAGAAAAAAAAGAGTTAGTTCTTTCATGTCTCATAGGAGTAGGGACTGTAGGCATATGGGGGCCTAACCTAGGTTTAGAGATGATTTAGCCAAACAAATCCTGGTACTACTGGCCCTTTTGGAAACAGTCTGTGGAGTGCGGACTGAGGTCTCACCCGAAGTAGTATGGGAGGGTGCTAGAACCAGGTTTCCACACCCAAGAGATGTCTGATGGTTTTTCGGTGGTCCACGGTTTGACCCTGCATGCACGTCGCTATGTGCATCTATCGGTCCTTTGTAGCCTGCGATGCTGCCTTCATGCAGCCCTACTCGAGGCACGATCTATGTTATTACCCAAGTTCCTTACTATTAACCTAATATTATCTGCTTATTTAACTTATCTGTATGAGCCCAATTATACTTAATAGTGTCCAGTATTCATATAAGTGCACGCAATAAAAAAAACAGTATAAATGCATAGGAAGTAATACAAAAGCAGATACACAGTATTTGGAATCAAACTTCTCTATATTATTCTTCTTCTTGGGTTATAGACTCGACTCCAACCTATGCAGTTAGTTGTAGGGGTTTGTGCACTCAGCTGTAGAGCCTCTTCCTACTAATATGACCCAAGACACTTAGACCTTTTCTCTATGCTCGCTATCTTCTAGACTCCATTTGTTTTCATCTATCTCCCAATTATCTTTACAACTTAGAGCCTCACTCTATTTATAGAATCCCATGGTCTGTGGACCATGGGTAGGCCAACAGTACATTACAAAACTTAGGGCGGACAACCCTATGACTCAACATGCATTTCGCGCTTGGCACCCACAATTCGCAGAGTCTTATAACATTATTTGACCAAAACTTGGGCTTTGAGCCCCAAAACATGTTGTGGGGGGATTCCATGCCCAACAGGCCCCCAACAGAAAAATTGTGACTCACCCTCGAGTCACTCTATCGGCACGACGATCTTGGAGCAGAGTCCCTCCAACCGGTCCTGGACGACTTGAATGTCTATAGTGCACTATGCTACTGCTTGCTGAACCTACTGCATTCTTGCATCTGAACCCTCTATTTCTGGCGTGCTATGTTGCATTGGTGCATGCATTCCTTGAATCTGCACAAGCTTTCCTTCAATATATGCCATGATTGTGAAGGCTTCATCAATCCACGATTAGATGCACACTTTTAGAACTGCTTCTTTTTGGTGTGCCACGTCCACTCTTTTAAGGCCTTGGCCTGCTACATCCTTGCAAGCCACTAAGTAAGGACTACTGTCTATGTAGTCCCTCCAACACTGTCATATTTTTGCTATAGTTTGTATGCCTCGGTCTCTAGCCACTGAATGTTGGGGTCCTCCTGCAACATAGTGGGGACCTCCAGCACCTACTCCAACATGTTGGTATAGTCGCGGACTGTACCTCCAATCTCTTCCATCCCTGCTGCAATAGTGTTGGTGCATTGTTCTCTGACCTCTGGGGGAGTGGAAAGTTGTGCCTTCAGCTGAAACTTGGCAATCTGGAGATTCAACTCCAGGTTCACTCTTTTTATTTCCTCAGGTGCATCACAGACTCCACTTACCAAACAGTGGATCTGCACTTCTATTGATAGGTCCACTGCAATAGACAACTCTGGGACCCACCGGTAGGCATCAGCAATTGTTTGTACCAACTCTTTGTTCTGTAATACCAACTCATCGCGTTGCAAGCTAAGTTGTTCTATATTAATCTTCTTCTTGCTTAGAACTTAGATTGCGCAGCTCTCTCTGGTGCGGAGTTTGGGTGTTATCCCATCCTGCAGCTGATAAAGTGTGTCACAGGGAAGGGCAACCAAGTTAAGGCCAATGCCTTTCATTGCATTAAGCGTCACCCACTCCATTGTGTTTTCTGAGACTAGCACTCCATCCAGAAATGTTATCGTATTGGCCATTTTCGCTTGTAGCATCTATTCTGCTACTGACGTGCCTGCTACGATGTGGGTAGACAAGGTACCCTCCTACGCGGGTTACACCTGTACCTCCTGCAGCTCCACACTTAGGGCCCCCAACACAATCTGCTACTCCGTCATAACTTCTTGGAGTGCTTCCTTGGTGACATCGCGAACCGTCTCGTCGATGTCATATAGGTCTCCTTCAATTAATGTGATCTGGTCGATGGCCAGCTTCGAGGCCTTGACCTTTTTCTGTGGACCCGATCTCTCTAAGACGCACGGCCATTTAAGTTGGGTCGAAGTGGTTCCTGGGTCCACGCCCTCTTCTGCAAGGTCTGTGTCCTCTGCCTACTATCTTATAGACACTTCCTATCCCTCCTCTACCTATGCTTTTGTGGCCTCTGCTACTGCTATTTCGGTGGCCTTCGTCTACTCCGCGGCTGCCTATGCCACTTCATGGACTGCCCTTACCTCAGCTGCCACTTTTTTGTTGCGCCTTTTCTTAGCTAGCTATGTGATGCGCAGCTTGGCCTCATCCTTCCATTTCTGTGCTACCACCTTTTCCAACTTTGCCAAATCTGGGGTGCACCGCTCGGGAGGCCATGTCTCTAACACTGTAAAGATAATGTCATCAATGGCTATGAATGGGAGCTTTGTCCACTGCTGTGAAGGATCCTTTCACGCCTAGATGTAGATGTTTTGCATGTCTACCTTGAAGTCTACAAAACTCTACAGACTGTTGTGCACCGTGGGGGATAGGCATGGCCTCCTATTAATCCACATTCGGATGCTCGCCTCCATGAGAACCCAGAAAATCTTGTTATCGTGAATCCGTTTCACTTGCTTGGTGGTCCAGAGTGAAGTGTACTTCGTGGCCTCTGGTAAGTCTTGGTCGATGCTTAGGAACTGGCTATCCTCCAGCAGTTCCCTTGCTACCAGCAAGATGGATAAGAGTAACCATGCATAGTGGAAGGTCTTACCCTATTCATGGGCCTCCTAGCAGTTGAGCGAAAATTCTTCGTAGAGGAACTCGGCCCAATTGAACTGGACACCTTCTACACACTGTTCAGCCAACGCAATTACTGGTGCTGGTACTTCATCGTCATAGAATTTTCTCATTACTTTACTAGCCAAGAGTTGGGTGGCTACGTGCACCCCTTTATCCTTGATACTGGTGATAGCATAACCCCTCTTTTTCTTCTCGAGCTTATATTTTTTCTTCATGGCTTCGTGAGAGCCAAATCACTGCTTTTTCCTGTTATCATCGCAGGGTCCTTTCCCTTAAAGGAAAGTAGAGAAATTCTATGGATGAGATCCACAGTGATGGGAATAGACTCCTCCAACCATAAGTACCCATCATGCACTAGGAAAAGCAGCTTCCTGATGACGAAAATGGTGATGGCCGCGCGGTGAAAGTGTGGTATCCACAGCAGATGAAAGAACCCAACCTTCTCCACACTGCACAATCATTTTCGTGGTTATAATGTGATTATTGGCCCCTCTGTATTCTATTTCATAAGGCTTACCATCTCTAAGTGCGGGAACTTCTCACTGTCCGTGAGGTCCCAATCTTCAAATTTCAAGGTAGGCACACATCCTAAGAGCGAACCCTCAAAACTAATTCCATCAGAGAGGAGCGGGGTCTGGAGTGCACTCTTCGTTGCATCCAAATCCTTTGGTACCTTAGCTTTCCCTTTTCGTGGAGGGACATACTTGGGCAATTTTGCTATAGAGCGCATCAGTTGGATGTCCGCCTCCACATCTTCTTCTTCCTCTACTTCGGCAATCAGAGCCTATAAGTCCTCCTCCTCTTCATTTATCTCAATGGTGACATCCTTGCCCTTTTCCTCCATTGATAGCTTACCGAACTATGGATTCCTTAGGGACATGCAGACTAGTCCCATTGCCTGCTTATCCTTTTCGATCTCGGCATCCAAGGTGATTTTAGGATTCCTACTGCAACCTGAGTACCTTTGGGAACATTGTGTACCATATGGGTCGATGTAGCCTCACCGGCAGTTCCTTCTTCAAAGCCCAAACCTCCCCTGGTAGTTGTCATCTTATCTATATTTTAGGCAGTATTTTACGAAATTAGGGGCTCAAATATCGCTCGGCACTCAACACTTTGTGCTCTATTCAACCGCTCATGTCTAAAGTGAACAAGTGTTGTCTTGTGGCTAGCCCTTGGAGTTTTATAATGCCTTTTGAATTCAAATTCAATCGTTCCCCCAATTCCAAGCCATCAATTCTTTCTTGTGGTGGATTTTCCAAAATCTTACCCATAACTACTGTCTTAAATGTCTGTCGTTCACTCCATTTGGCCTCAAACCAGACATCCCGTCATGAATAGTAACACCAACGGTCACTTCTCAGCCTACCCGCATAGCAGTGTAGCCCTCCATGCATGGGCATGAACCTTGTGACATGTTGACTATGTGCGCACCTCCCTTATCGTGTAGCTCCCAAGCAAAATCTTTTATAGTCTCGCACTCCCTTTCAACTACTTGGAGCGCTGAGACTCTTCTTCCGACGGCTAATCAGGTGGTTGCACCACCCGTGCAGGGCTCCATTTCACCCCTCAAGATAGTCTGCGGAAAACCCTCAGTTGTCTTCATGACAATCAGCACCGTGTGCTCTACTATATGTAGTGCATTCCCCTGGTTACTTTGTTTGGTGATATACGGTCCTAGCCATGGCAGCAAACTAATTAAATCAGGGTGGTAGTTCTCCCCCTTATCACTATGGGTGTGCGCACCTTGCTATAACACCCTTGGTTTTTCGAGAAAGGCTTCCTTTATTTCTTCTTCCAACTTATTGAATTCTGTGTCCATCAAAATTCTTTTCTTCCTTAGCCACACCCGATCCTTTTCAAGTTCACGAAGTCTAAGGTTCCCTTATGGAATGGCTTCTCGAAGTCTCATGTGTGCTACTTCACATAACTGTGTGATTTCTTCGTCCTGGCTTTACACACTGTCACACCTGCTGGTACTATTATGTGTGGATTCATAATTTCATGCCCCTCATAAATTATGGTCCCTACCCTGTTCAGCAACCTTGGAATTGTTTTCGCAGTCACGGTTTTGCACATGGTCTTATAGGCCCATCGAACTGCTAGTATGCGTAGGTCCCAGTCAGTGCATCTCACTTGGTGAACTTTGTTTAGCACCTGACACACCTTATTTAATTCTTCTCCGTGGATAATCCTTGGCATGCTTTTCCTTTCCAGGTGCTACTTTTTTGTTTCGACTCTCTATTCTGGGGGTGGTGTGCGCTTGTGCGGGCTACATGTCATATGTCTGTACCCATCGAGAAAGGTGGGCATGCAAGTTGTTTTTCCCCTGATAACTGGCTCTCATGTTTTCCAAATCATAGGTGCATCATTCATTTGCATCCGCGCCAATCCTCAAAACTTCCCTGATGCTTACCCCACCACCTTGCGGGTGTTGCACACAGTGCCCATTTCAGAGCATCGAACCATCACTATTCTGGTACTGCACTTTCAAATTTGCTCAGGAATTCATCCACCACTGTCAAGCCATCATACATAGGTAGATCCCTTGCCTCTGTTTTCACATAGCGCAATGATCTAACCATCATGTTGCAATTAAGCATTGTTACTTCGTGCAACCGATTCTGCCAGTGCTATATTTCTTCGTTTGAATCCGAAGTGTAGGAGCTTTTGCACTCCCACGAAATCCTACCATCTACAGTCGGGTTTACCCAATCCTATTCTCACGTATTTATCGTGTAGATGCAATTGAGATCATCAACACTATCATCGTCACACACTGGTTCAATGTATCACGCTCCTTCGGCTAGATCTAGCGGTACTACTACACGTAGTGACTTTTTCTCAAAAATCATTTTGTGCTTCTTAGAATTTATGACTCTGTTCATTTCGGTGGCCTAGTCCATTCCTAGTAGCATGGGATAGGGATTAATATCATCAAAAATCTCTATCACTTCAAAATCTGCCTGCGTGCTTGCACCTTCAATATCCATCGTTACCCCTTGCAATCTTCCCATGGGGCAGATCTTCTGTTGGTTCACCATCTGCAAATGAATAGGAGACCATTATAGCTCAGGTATGCCCATGCATTCCCATGTTTGTTTTGGCAATACATTCACGTCTGATCCAAGATCCAAGATTACCTTATCCATTTCATACACATCGATTTGTGCAGTCAACCTCATTTCCCTTCCTGTGCTTAATGCATGCTTTCCAAGTTTTTGGACCACGCGCGGTTCTCCCGACCCCATGCACCTAGTGATAAGTTCCTGTAGTCCTTTTACTACCTTGCTATCATGTAGCAGTTTCATGCATGTCTTTAGAAAGGTAGTGAGAATTGAAGGATTCATCCCTAGTTCTAGTTGATCCTTACTACCTGAAGTGGAGGCCTCCATGAAGCTCTTCTTAGCTTCCATGAATGTCTCCTTTGTGCATTCTAAATCAAATTTGGTTTCCTTTGTAGGAGCCTTATGAACCCACGCACTTTATTCTCATTGCTTACTTTTATCATTGCTAGTGGTCATACCACTCCTGAGCACTATGTTTACATTCACGTCTTCTTCGTGCGGCTCAGACCTCATCATCTACAAATTCTGAGTTGGAGGAGGCTGGAGTACCCCTTTTTTGCACAACCTCACTATCAAGGTAGGGTAGTCTTTTGCCTGATGATCAAACTGAGTACAGTACAAACATGATGTCCTTGTCGGGTTTGTAAAATCACAGACATAGTGTCCTGGCCCTCCGCAATTGTAACAAATAGTTGTCCGCAATCCCTTCCTAGTCCCATTCCACCTCAACCTCATCTGCGCCCCTGAAATCCAGCACGCGCCATTCCTGTATTTGGGTCAAGGGATCGCATTTTGGTCTGCACCTTGTAGGCAGGATTCTGATCCATCATTAGTTCGTAGCTTCTGTAGGTGCATTCATCATGGCCTACCGACCTGCAAAAATTACAAAACAATTGCTAGGACGTCTATGTATACTTCTGCAATAGATGACAGTTATCCGTAGTGTGTTTGCCTCATTTCTGATAGATCGTGCACCATAGTGCAGGTGTCATTCTTGGTCCTACTTGTGCGTCAAGTCTTAATGGCATTGGCCCTCCTCCCGCCAAGTAATTCATGAACATTGGACAATAGTCCTTGTCATGCCCTTGGCGTTTGCATTTTATGCACCATACCTCCTCGCACGCCTCTGGCCGAGGTGTCCTGTTCTGTTTCAAACTCTGCATCTCTAGAAATAGAATTTGCAGTTGTGCGTGGATTTGTTGGACTCACAGACAAGGGCCTTGTATAGGGGTCTCATTCAATCACATTTCCATCTCCAAAGCTTCAGCTTGGGTGGAAAGCTTTTGTTGTGAAAGTGCCATCCATAAATGCAGTGTCAGTGACACTACAAACAATGTACAGTGTTGTACATCTGTCAAAGTCATGTTGGCTTCGCGAATCATGCTCTTCAGTCTCTGGTCCAAATCCCAAGGGGTCTCACTTGGGAGCATGGCGATCTCCTTGAACCCGATAATTGATTGTGTCTCTGATTTTGGCCTGCTAGATTCCCTGTTCAGCATGGTCTATATTTCTGCAATTCATATATTTGGATGGTCATTAGAATGCTTGATGTACCATGTTAATGTGCAATCCTGCAACGCGCTTACCAATGTAGGCTTCTTGATATTGTCATCCACGACGCCTTGTACTTCCCATACTACCCTTACCATGAACCAGAATTGGTCTAAATCTTCATTCCCTACTCCTCTGAATACCAGTTGTTTGATCGCACTCGCCATACTGAATTGTGGTGGTGGCGGAGGTGGGGTGGGTAGAGATGGAGGTGAGGAGGGTGAGATGGGTGGTGGTGTAGGTGGAGGTCGCAAGCATGAAATTCACTGCCTTATTAGGCTAATTGTGCTTATCAGAAAACTTTCACAAGCTCTTCCTCGCTTTCCCACGATGGTGAAATTAAGGGACTAGTTTCTAATTCTTCACCACCTCCGCTTCTATAGATCTTCCCACTTCACGTAGTCCCAAACATTAATTTATTCGCATAACACACTTTTCACACAATAGCATCTTAATCCAAGTGTTCAAAGATTTAATATGTAAGGACTCTGGACACCACATATCCCCACAATGGTATGATATTGTCCACTTTGGGCCTAAGCCCTCATGGATTTACTTTTGGACTTACCCCCAAAAGGCCTCATACCAATGGAGATATTTGTCCATCCTTATATACCCATGATCCTCCCCACTTCTAGTGAATGTGGGACTTTGATCGTATACCCAACAATCCTCCCCTCAAACAAAGGACCACCGAGCCTCCCCTCAAACGATTATCCATCCGTCCACTCTCTACCAACCAGGATTCTCCACTCCAATGCATTGGAAGCACACGCCTTACATGGAGCACCAGCTGCCTCGAGAGCTTGCTTTATCCCAGGTCAACTCCTCTTCACCGTGTTGGGACCAGGACACGTCCATGAAGAATATGGAGCACACCGCCTGTCTAACAGAGCTCATCCATGGATCCCATCGTGATATTACCGGGGCCCACCACCTTCGTTCGACATTCCGAGGATTTATCCACTTGGCTAACTTCAGAACTTGGCTCTGATACCACTTGTAAGGACTCTGGACACCACATATCTCCACAATGGTATGATATTGTCCACTTTGGGCCTAAGCCCTCATGGATTTGTTTTTGGGCTTTACCCCCAAAAGGCCTCATACCAATGGAGATATTTGTCCATCCTTATATACCCATGATCCTCCCCACTTCTAGTCAATGTGGGACTTTGATCGTATACCCAACATAATATACTTACCTCGCGGTCCTTTGAGGAAGTTTCGTTCCACCTCACTGTAGCTGATGGTCATATCTACCGCAAACTCAATTATAAATCCTCCTATAATTCGATCAAGCCAATGGTCCACAGCTTGTGTGATCTTATCACCTAACACTTCTAGTTTGCGCACTAATTCCAAAGTTCACACAATTGATTTGTCGAGCCTACACCTTCCCTGACTATCTGCTAGCTTCGTGATCCACTCATACAGCTCAGAAGGAAAGGATGCGAAGAAAATTCATGGATTTCCGTATATAAGTAGTGCTCCAACCATTATTCCTTATATACTCACAGATTCTTATTTTCCTACGCCACGAACTCATGAATATTCTTGTCCAACCACCCTTCAATTTCTTCCTTTGTTGGGTTCCAGTGACACGACATTAGACATCCCTTACGCAGATCCTGGTCCCGACAACGGAACCATTTGTTGGCTTATGGGGGCCTGGCCCAAGTTCAAAGATGATTTAGCCAAACAAATCGCGGTATTACTGACCCTTTCGGCAACATTCGGTGGAGAGCAAACTTAGGTCTCACCTAAAGTAGTATGGGGGGCTGCTAGAACCAGGTTTTCGCACCCTAATGATGTCTGATGGTTTTTTGATGGTCCATGGTTTGACCCTACGCGCATGTTGATATGCGCATCTATTGGTCCCTTGTAGCCTGCGATGCTGCATTCGCGCAGCCCTACTCGAGGCATGATTTGTGTTATTATCCAAGTTCCTTACTATTAACCTGATATTATCCGCTTACTTAACTTACCTATATGAGCCCAATTATACTTAACAGTGTTAAGTATTCATATAAGTGCGCGCGATAAACAAAACAATATAAATGCATAGGAAGTAATACAAAAGCAGATACACAGTATTTGGAATCAAACTTCTCTTTATTATTCTTCTTCTTGGGTTACAGACTCGACTCTGCCCTGTGCACTTAGCTGCAAGGGTTCGCGCACTCAGTTGCGAACTCTACTAGGCCTCTGTGCACTTAGCTGTAGAGCCTCTTCCTACTACTACGACCCAAGACACTTAGACCTTTTCTCTATGCTCGCTATCTTCTAGACTCCATTTGTTTTCATCTATATCCCAATTATCTTTACAACTTAGAGCCTCGCTCTATTTATACAATCCCATGGTCTACGAACCATGGGTAGGCCGACAGTACATTATAAAACTTAAGGTGGACAACCCTATGACTCAACATACATTTCCTGCTTCGCGCCCACAATTTATGGAGTCTTACAACATTATTTGACCAAAACTTGGGCTTTGAGCCCCAAAACATGCTATGGGGGGATTCCATGCCCAACAGGCCCCCAACACAAACATCGTGATGTCACAACTCGGTCACCTTAGGTCACAATATCCACACATCTGTGTCAATAACAGACACACAGACAACGTGTCTTCTCAGAGAGCATATGTGTGGGCATGGATATGGTGTCATTGTAGGTTATGGTGTGGTAGATGAATGTACTAAGTGTCTTTTCAATAAACATACACACGATGCGCACCTGTGATGTCCATAAACATGCGATGCATGAAAATTGGTTTTTTTACATCATAGGACACTAATTTTTAAAATTTTATATCCTTGATGGCAAGATGAGCATGCTCTAGTGAGAGTGGGATTGGAAGCCTTTGTGGGTAGTGATCGTAGAGGACCATGCAGCTAGCAAGACATTATCTAGATGTGGGTTACTGAGGTTCCTTCAGAACCCCCTTTTGAGGTTGCATGATGGGTTCGTGAGATTTTTTATTAAGTTGTGGGACATAGATCAATAGATCTTCATCATTAGAGGGATAGATCTATTGGTCAATGTGATGGTAGATGTATACTTTGTGACAGGGTTGGTACATCGAGGAGAGGTTTTGTCGCATCCCCTGACAACTAGGCAAGTGGATATTCGAAGATGGACAAAGGCCCACTATGGGCCTAACCCTATTGAGGATGGGTGCATTAGAGCACCATATATCCTAGATCCTATCGAGCAAGCAGTTTTGGTGATGATCGTGTGCTTTTCAGGTTCGGTGGCTCCACACTAGGTACCGGAATATACAATCACAGTGTTGCATTGGCTACACATGGGGCATTTTTTTTACTTGGCCAATTTTTATGTATAGGGGGATGGCCTCCCAGTTGATGAAGGTTCGGCAAGGAGAGGCTCAGAACTTCTTTTATGACATTATTTTAGGTAGCATCCTACACAAGATGGTTTTGATGCTTCGACCTTTTATAGTAGTGCCCCCAAGTCCTACTAGGGACCCTAGGATCAGACAGTGGACACCTGTGATGCCACGGGATGGTGGAGGGGTAGCAGGGAATTACTGGAATTCCTAGGTGGAGGGTTGGTTTCAGTCCAACCCTCAGATGATTCTTGAGTACCTGTATTGTGGAGTAAACATTACGGGTGATCCAGATATGGGCCTCCCCCCTTGTGACGCTTGGGGGCTAACAGGTATGTGACTTGATTATTTATGCATTTCATTTTTTTGACATGTATGGTTTATGATGCATTTTTTATATAATGTTGATATCATGTCTTTGTTATTGCATATCTGGGGCCAAATGGATGACCGCTGGCCTACTTAGTAGGCAACAATGCATGATGGATGAAAATGGTTGCTGATCATGTTGTACCTCAATGACAATAGGATTTTCAGGAGGAGGAGGGACTTGAGAAGTCAGTGCATTATCGATGACTTGAGATCGGTGGTCCTTTAGGGAGGGGTCCATCTCATCTACTACGAGGGAGATGGAGATACTCCGAGAGAGTGTTGAGGCTCAGTCAACCATTTTGGTAGCGCAGCTCTGAGACTATGAGGATGCCTGGGGCAGAGTCGAGGCCTTGATAGGGGGATGCCCAAGGATGGCTAAGAATGACTGGGATAGGTGGTGGTGGAGATGGTGATGGCACATGATCAATCCCACTATTGGGAACGGGTCCCCTGGGGTCAATTTTAAGGTTAAAAACCCAAGTTTTAGGGCTAAAGGCTCAAGCTGTGTATAAAGAATGTAAAGTATCTACATTTTGTGGGCACAGAGAATGAAGATGTAAACAATCAAAAATGGTTTCCACCCTTAGTTTAGATAGTTTGTGTTAGCTTGATGAGATCCGACCTTAGTATGTGAACCATGGGAATGTATAAAAAGGGAGTCTTAGAAGAGTCTCAGGAAAGTTTTTGGGTCTGGGAGAGCTAAGAGAGAAGAGTATTAGCGTAGGAAGAGGCTCTGCAACTGAGTGTGCAGAGGCCTAGGGTAGAAGTCCGCAATTGAGTGTGTGGACCCCTTCAACTATGTGTAGGGTAGTTAGAGTCTGTACTGGAGATCTGAACCATCAATAAAGGGAATTATTCTGGAGATTTTTGTGTATGAGTTATTTTACTTATGAATGTTGCAATTATGTTATGTTGAATACTGGGTTTATGTTTTAATGTTATTCTGATGTACGAATATATATGGTTATCTTTGTTATATGAATGCAAGTAAAGATATATGTTTAGGTGAATCATAATTACATGTTATAACTATATGAAACTAAGATAATCTGAGTAAATATAGAATTAAGAGTAATTACAGAGGCACATAAGTGCCTGATCTATCTATTTAGGGTACGCAAAGGACAATCTTAGACTTTCGCAAAGGCTTCAAGGAGGAATAAGAGAAGTACATTGATAAGCCCTAAAGGGCTTATCGATCTACATGATGGCAGAGTGAAGGTCTAAAAGCAACATCACTACCATCTTAGGGTGTGAAAACTTAGTTCCTACATCCCCCCATACTACTTTGAGTGAGACTTCAACCCGTACTTTGCAGGTTGATGCCGAAATTTCCAGTAGTGTAGGGATTTTCTTGGCTACTTAACGTTGAACTTGGGTCAAGGCCCATCAAGCCAAGAAATGGTTCTGTTGTTGGGACCAGGATCTACATGAGAGAGGTGTGATGTTGCATCATTGGAATCCAACTAAGAAAGAGATCAAAGACTGGTTGGATAGAAAGATCCACGAATTTTCGGCACAAGAAAACAAGAATCCCCAATAGATGAAAGAACAATGGTTTGATAGATATATGTACACAGAGATGCACAAAATATTCTTATGTTCCTTCCCCGTTGAATTATATGATTGGATCGCGAAGTTGAAAAACGACCAACGAATGTGGAGGCTTGACAGTCCGATTGGCTAGACACCGAAGTTAGTGCAGAAATTAGAAACCTCTGAAGATAAGATTGCGTGTTTTCAATCATTGGCTCAATCGTATCATAGGAGGGTTTGTGACAGAGTTTGCAATCGACACCTCAGTTAGTTACAGCGAAGCAGAGCACCGCTTCTTCAAAGGGTTGCGAGCTAAGTATTTAAAATCGTTAAACACTTGGATTAAGATGCTATTGTGTGAAAAGTGGTTTATGCAGTTACCTTGCTATTTGGGGCTATGCGAAGTGGAAGGACTTTCAGGGATAGAGGAAAGAAAGGCCCTGAATATAGCTTGTTGATTGAACCTCCTCTGAGTGATGACGAGGGAGCAGCATAGGCTTCTCCATATAGCATTGTTCAGCTAATAAGATAGGGGTTCCTGCAAATACCTCATCCATCCACACTGCCTCCATTTTCACCTCCCTCACTTACACCTTCGCCCACACCACCACCACCTCCACCACCATTCAATATGGTGAACTTTGTGAAACTACTTGTGTTCAAGGGCATGGGAAATGAAGATTTGGACCTGTTACATAGCAATTTGTCACCGTCCCTGCTACCCCTGTCCCGTATCTTGGAGGACTCATTCCAGGACCTATGAGAAGTGACATGGCCTAAAAACACTTGCATTGCATTCCTATAAACATGAGCTTTGTTTTCCTTGAAGACATCTCCTACTGAAAAACCCTAAAAATAGCTCTTTTTCCATTGGCGCGGTCTCATAGTTCAGCCCTCGTGCCAAGGGGGAAAATCCTTCAAAGAGGGCGCGCCAATTGGCGCTCTGTCATAGAGTCGCGCCCGCGCCAACCATATTAAGAGGTGTTTTTTAACAAATAAACAGTGGAAGTTTCGTCCTAACAAATTCCTGGACTGCTATCTATCTTGAGTTGGGTGGTTCGACTACGGATTTCCATAGAGAGGAAGTGGTTTTCCACCTCTCATGGAAGCTCCTTGATGATATGGCCAATCCCATGATTATTAGTTATGATCCCAACTCCCCTTCCTCCATCTATAAAACCTTGCCCATTTCATTTGCAAGCTAGTTCCAGAGTTTCAAAATTCCCAAATTCCTAAGAGCTTCATGCTGCAAGAGCCTTCTTGATTCCCTTAAGGCTAGATCCAAGCAAGGAGACTATTGTCCAAGATCCAAAGAGAGAGGCTTGTCCTTATTCCCGACAGGATTTGCGAGACATGTTCTGCTGACTACCTACCAAAGGAGAATCCAGTGTCAGAACATTGGTTGTACTCCCCTTTGATTGATTATTAATGAATGACTATTGGTTATGGTTCCACTCTTGTTATTATTTATGACGATGATGAGTTATGTCTTTTCTGACTGACATATAGTTGCGTATACTAGATTTTATGCTTGCGTTTGTATTGTTTCTTGTATGTGCAGGTGTCAATTCATGAAGATCATGAGGATTGTGATCTGCCGGAGCAGAGGAACGAGAGCACCACCTCTCCTACAAACAATAGCGTTGGAATCTAGGTAGGCCTTCATCGTCGGTTTGTTTATTTGCAATTAGGAACTTGCGCTATAGTGTTTGACGATTGTTGCTAGACCCGGTCTGGGCTAGTAGGGATCACTTATGTCCACAGAGGGGATTTACCTCTTCAACAATTTGGTGACTTTGCTGGGGAGCTTGTCTTGCCTTTTTGGTTGTTTCTTGATTTTTCCTTGCTTGGTCAGCCTTTTGGGCTAGGTTCTTTCGCTGTTTTTACTTCTTGGTTTACCTGGTTATCGTTGGTCTGGTTTTAGATTGCTTATTTTTCATTTTGGCACAACAAACTTGACTGGCACGTTTTTTTGTGTAACAGTTGCGCCAATTGGCGCTAGTTATCAATATATTGCTTGTGCCAATCCTTAAAAGGCGCTAGTTTCAGCCTGACAGTCACGCTAGGCCTGGGGACTGCTAAGGTTTGCTTGATTTTAAGCCTTCTAAGCTTGGTCTTTGTTTTTGGTTACATTTTCTGGACTACTTGAGTGTGTTGGGGTCCTGTTTGACTAGTTTTAACCTTCATCCTTTGGTTGTTTGCCATTTTCTATCGATTCCACGTTTTTAGCCCTAGGGTATCTAGTGGCTTTGTGTGTCGAGCCCTCCTTAGGATTTTTTGGTCTATTATTGGTCGAGTCAACTTTCTGATTGCTCCCCTGCATTCGTTTAGTGGTTGTTAATCATTTCATTACATTGTTTGAGTGACTTGCCTCTTTTTCACTTGAATTTCACCTTATTTCGATTTGGGCCTAGAATACACGGCTCATTTGTGTCTTTGGGATTTTTCTTGGTTTTGAAGGACTGCTTTGTCAATTTAGGGATCTAATTGTGCTTGTATTGAGTGAAATTTGCTTGTTTTTGCTCTCTTATTATCATTTCTCAATTTGCTCTCTTTTCATTAGTTTTTCAGTTTGTTTAGTGTGTCTTGCCCTTAACATTGAAAAAAAAAAATCTCTTTTGCTTTTCATTAATTAATGTGAATTAGAGCTTTTCATTGTTATTAGTCATTAGTGACTTTGAAGAAAAGCTTTTTAATTTCCATTAGCTGCATTAGAGATATCGTTGGTTGTTTTCTGATCATTTTGTTTGTGTGAAAGCTCTCAACTCTCTTATAGTTAGCGTTCATCGAATAAAATGATATATTGTGGCATATAGCTTGCATTTAGGAAATTTTGAGACACTACATACGGTAAGGCCTAAAAACTAAAACATAATCCAAGCTCAACTTTAAAATGAACTGAATGAATCTAACAATGCATTGGAACATAACGCACATTGTTTAGAGGTCTAGGCAAGAGATGTGCTATGGTGTCGTTAAACCTAGTCACTTTTGTTTCCACTCAAGGTTGGATGATTCCTCCTTCTATGACTCAATAGTGGTCTAGTACGGAATTGTGCTCCCACGTACCGTTGAGCATATGGGGAGACCCCACTAGGTTTATCATCCTTTATCCATAGGAAGCCGTGTCTGCTGCCTTACAACCCGTAACGCACCGAACACAGCATTCGGGAAGATTGACTGCCGTACGGAAAGCCCTTGGTTTTCATACGATTGCCAAGGTGTATATGCAGTTTTACGGATTGTCTGGTAAACCTTTGCCTAGTTCTCTAGAGTAGTCACTTTTTCTCCTTTTCAGACTCCCTAAAAGAAAAGGCTCATCTAATCACTTGTCACTTCAGGCTCATTAAACATTTGAAGGTGACTAGAGTCATCTTTTTGTCCTTTTCTCGACTCTTTAAAGATGAAAAGGTCAAGTTGTGTCCTTGTGTCTTAAAATTTATCCGGCCACGTTCACATTTACCCTGTTAGATCTTGTTTGCGTTAGCTTGAGTAGGGTCCTTTCTCATTAGTTTGCCTATGATTTTTGAATCGAATCATCCTAGCGGAATCATTGATCATGTCTCCCATTGCAAGTGACCAAGGATCTCCCTCTTCTGTTGCTCCTGAGACACCAGTTGGTAGTGGTACTCTCCCTGTTATTCCAAGTATCCAACCGCTGAACTCTCGTGCTCCAGAAGACGATTTTTATGATATCCATTGGAACTCCATTTGGGAGCCTTCCGAAGAGGATATTCCTATCACTCCTCCTAGTGTTTCAGTCCCAATGTCTTCCTCTGATGTGGATGACACATCCCCCATCGTGAGTGAAGCATCCGTTGTGACGAGTGTTGAAACTCCTATCTCAGCGGAAACCCCACCCTTCAGTGTCACCCCTCTCGGAGTCACATTGCCCTTATGTTATAGGGCTTTGAGGGATGTTATTGGTTCTAGGACCTCCTTTACGGGTACTATGTGGGATCACAACATCACTCCGTATTCGGGATCTTTTATTCCTCAAATTCACAATACATCTGTCACTTCAGTCTCGACTATTCCAACTGTCTGTGTAACTTCTTCAGCGCCTGTTGTTAGTGCCATAATTGCATCCTCAGTTGTGACCACTGTTGCTGATCCATCCCCCAGTTCGGCAAATAGTGGCCAATCGGTACCTACATCTGGAGTTGTCGATCCTACGCTTAATGCCCCACCTTCTTCTATTTCCATTCCGGAAGGGGGGGCATATGATTAGTATTTGCAGGTTGTCCAGAATCCAAGCTCACAAGGTCCATTCCATTACTACGATCCCGTAGGGCATCACCTTTATCTTGCCGAATCCTTGCCATCTCAGCCTGCGGTTGAGGTCTCAGTCCCATTAGCTGTTGCTTGGGGTACCTCTGGTTATGGTGGTGGCCAAGTACCCCCTGCGAATCTTCAAGGACCACCTTATGAAGGTTAGCCATCTTACATGCAACCTCCCTATGGGCAGCAGTATTACGGACAATCTTATCCAGGGTAGCCTGGAGGTCCTCAAGGACAACCCTTCTAGGGACAACCTTCGGCTTATGGTGGTTCATATTTTACTTATCTCAAGCAAACCTCTGGAAATCCAGGACAACCTTATATGCAACAAGGAAAACCTGGGGTCCAGCAAGGATACCCTTCTAGGCAGGGTGGTCAACCTTATGTACAGCAAGGCCAACCCACTGTCCAGTATGGTCAACCATTTGGACAAGTTGGTCAACCTCAGATTCAATTAGGCCAACCGACTGTCCAGTCCACTCAGCCATCTGGTCCATCAGGACAACCCTCGGTTGTGCAAGGACAAGCCAACACCCAGTAGGCTCAACCTTCTGGACAAATGGGCCAATCTCTATCTCAACCAAGACAACCTTCTGGCCAGGTGGCTCAACCCCGATCCTCTTAAGGACATCTCTCTAGGCCTGCACAACCGGGCATGCAAATGGTTGTTGCTTCCCAAGCTCCACCCGGTTTTCAGCCCCAGGCTAGGCCCCAGACCCAAGTTGGTCTTCAAATGCAAGTTGGGTTTCAATCTCAACCTCCTTATCAAACGCAGCCTGGCCCCCAGGCTCAGTATGGAGCCCAGCAACCTTATGGTTTCCAACAATCCTAGGGGCAAGCTCAATTTGCCCTGTATCAAAATTATCAACAAATGCAGGTGAGTCCTTATCAGAATTACCAGCAACTGTATGTTGCTCCTGTAGGTCAAGTTGGTAATTAATGTAATGTTGGGGGGGGAAATCCAATGTCAGCCGTCCAGTTATGGCTACAACCCCTATGGAGAAAATCCCTATGGAAAAAACCCCTATGAGCCAGGTCCGTCCAGACAAAATCAATGGGGGCAACCAACAACTGGTTGGAACCCTGGTGCTACCTCTTACCCGTGAACACAGATGTCCTTTAATCCTCCATTACCCTTCTTAGCAATATTGGAGATGTCGGATGTGTCCAAACTAACCAATGATCCTATTCTTCATAATCCGTACTGACCACCAGTTCCAACTAAGGTTCCCGGTGATTGTCCCAAATTCGATGGCAAAGCTGGAGAAGACCCCCAAGCCCACGTTATGACTTATCATCTATGGTGTTCATAAAATTCGTGGCTTGACGATTCAGTCCAAATCTGCCTTTTTCAAAGGATTCTCACCGGCTCTGCTGCTAAGTGGTATATTGAGCTAGCTCGCGAATCTTTTCAAGATTTTAACTCGTTGGCAATGGCATTTTTAACTCATTTTTAGTTTCTAATTCGGTATGAGACAGGTACACATCTCCTCACATCCCTTAAATAGGATATGGCTACGCACATCTCCGATCATATACATGAATGGAGACGGCATCGTCGTTTGATTAAATTTTGGATTCTTGATCAGCTCCTCACCGATTGGTTTACAACCTCCTTTGTCCCTGCGATTGCACGGGACATCGCTATGGGGGCAAGTGTAACTGAAGAGTAAGCTATTGCGCATGCTCAGTACCTTGACTTGGTTTATTTCCAGTCCAGTATGCTATATGATTATCTTCCTGATGCCCCAAGGCCCATAACTTCCAAAGCTCCGCCAAAGCCATCTGTTGACGATGTCATTGGTTCTGTAAATCCATCCTCTAAGAAATCTTCTACAAACCCTAGGAAGCAAAAGTTGAATGCTTCGAATGAAAATACTTCTTAGGCTGTGTCTAATTCTGGTAATACTTCCGAGCTTAACGCCATCCAGTCCACCATGGCGGATAAAGCCTCGAAAGGAAAAAAGAAGGGAAAAGGGAAAAATAAAGCTGATCAACCCAAGTAGGATTCCCCTAAACCTCCACCCGCAGAAGGAGCCAAACACAAGCCCAAGTATCCTTATCTTATCTGCGACGAGGATCACTACACCAAATACTGCCCAAGGTAGTCTAAAGTTAGTCGCTTGTTGAAAGGTGCTCCTGGGACTCCTGTGGTGCTGAAAGAACCTTTCCCCTCGCAGCAAACGCAAATGGTGGATGACCCGTCCCAATCCTCTTCTCCCTTTGGTTCTCAAGTGTTCATGGCTGGAACGATTCCTGTTCACATTAGTACTCGAGCAAAAGAATATTCGTCACCTACTGGGAAAGAGCCTAAGGTCCCCTCAAGCGCTCCTTCGCCTAGTTATGGTTTGCTCCATATCGAGAGACCTAGCACTGAGACGCCTATTCGACCCCCTCCTAAGGTGTACTCTAGAAATCTTCTTACAACCCTAATTCTCGTGCTGCTCAACGCTACAGCATCGTTGAGGACTTAGCCCAGGCTCAATCAGCTATGTCTTCTCTAGAAGTTCTCCAGAGCTTCCCCTCCCAAAGGAAGTCCTTGCTATTGGCCATCGGTGGCATCGACCCGTCTGACTGGGATTTGATCACTTTTGATCTCGAAATCCATGTGTTGAGACTACCTCACCAGATTGCCTTCCTTATCGAGGTCATCATCAACTCTAAAACGATTCATCGTACGGTCATTGATGAAGGCACTTCAACTTGCATTATGTCTGTTGCTTGTTGGAAGGCTATTGGTTCTCCAACCTTGAGTTAGTCTCCTACATCCGTGGAAGTTTTTATGGGAGGGAGTCTCGCCCTTATGGTATCCTCCAATGTTTGCCTATTACTTTGGAAGGGAAGACTGTCGAAGTGGAAGTTGAAGTCGTTGATGCTAATCTAACTTACAACCTCCTTTTGGGCTGAAGCTGGACATATGCCATGTGAGCCGTGGCTTCATCTCTATTTCGTGTCATTCATTTCCCTCATTAGGGGAAGATTGTCATAGTAGACCAACTATCTTTCTTTGCCTCCTCTTCCGAATGCAACGTGACTTTTGTGGAGCATACCTCCATTCCATTAGAGAGTGTGGGAGCTAGGATCTTTAAAGACCCTGCCCTCATGGGTGCCTTTTCACTCCCACCTCTGAACATCGCTCCTATCAATATGATTTATGTTCGTTCTGATCCTTGGGTTCTTCCCCCCATTGACCAGATAGAATCATGGGGCGATGTGATGTCGTTGAGTCCTGCCGAGCTCAACTATGTTGATATTGTTTCTGCATCGACTCCCCTTCCTGAATCTACTCCTTTGAGTAGAGATCTTGAATCGTATGCTCATTCCCCTTGGGTTGGAGACTATGCTTCTTCAGATCCCTTAAAGGAAACATTTCCTTCTAATGAAGCCATTATCGAGACTATGTCTCTCGAGGAACCCCCTTGGTCCAATCTTCACCATCGTTCCTCATTCCTCCCTACCCATCGGGAAATGCTTGCCTGTCTCGAGTGGTTTGCTCATTGTCTCCCCGCACAACCCCTTCAAATACCCGTCCAAGTTTATCAAGTGTCCTCTGAAGGGAACATGGGAAACATCACGCAAACCCAGTCGATCGACATCTCTGCTAAACCAAGGATTGTCGAGCATATCCATGTGGGAGTAACTTGTACTCCTAAGGAGATTCAGCGTTATACTGGTCTTTTTCGCGAATTTTGTGACGTGTTTTCTTGGTCTTACGAAGAAATGCCCAACATCGACCCAAGTATTCTGGTGCATGAGATACCCACGTATCCGGGAGCTAAGCCTGTCCGACAACGTTTATGCCCCGTGCACCCCTGAAAGGCTGCAACCATTAAAGTGGAAGCTGAAAAGCTTCTCAAGGCTGGTTTTATCTACCCCATCCCACTCACAAATTGGGTTTCCAATATCGTCCCTGTGAATAAAAATTAGGGCACCATCAGGGTCTATGTTGATTACCGTGATATTAATCGAGCCTGTCCCAAGGATAACTACCCCACGCCCTTCATTCACCAGCTCATTAATGAGTGTGCCAGAAGTGAAATGTACTCATTTATGGATGGTTTTTCTGGTTATAACCAGATTAATATTATCCCTTCCGATCAGCACAAAACCGTCTTTATCTGTCTGTGGGGCACTTTCGCCTACAAAAAGCTCCCTTTCGGTTTGAAGAACGCCGGTGCTACCTTCCAATGCGCGATGTCTTATTCATTCCATGATATTCAACACATCGTGCAACCTTACCCGAATGATCTACCAGCTCATTCAGCTAAGCGTCAGGACCATCCCACTCATCTTCGCGAAAACTTTCTCTGTTGTTGACACTACCGTATTCGGCTCAATCCGCATAAGTGTGTCTTCTGCATAGAGTCAGGCAGACTTCTCGGGTTCATCGTCTCCCGAGAGGGCATCCGTCTAGACCCACTTAAAGTTGAGGCCATTCTGAATCTTCCTCCCCCTGCTTCTTTGCAGCAATTTCAGAGCTTGCAAGGCAAAACAAATTTTTTACAACGCTTCATTCCAAACTATGCCGAGGTGGCCAAAGGCTTTACACGGTTACTAAAGTGGGACACCCCTTTTCGTTGGGATGTTGCCGTGCAAGAGTCCTTCGAGCACCTCAAGGCTCTCCTTGTTTCCCCTCCTTTGTTGCATCCTCCTAATTACCATCATGATTACACTTTGTATCTGGCCGCTGCCGATACCACTATTGGCATGGTTCTTGTTCAAGATGATGATGATGACATTGAGCACGTCATTTATTATCTTAGCCACAATTTATTACATATGGAATCTCGATACACTCACATCGAGAAGTTGGCATTGGCCGTTGTTTGTGTCGTCCAATGTTTCCGCCATTATATCATGTTGCGCATTATGACAGTGATTTCTGATTGCAACCCGATGACGTACATCCTGTCGCATCAGTTGCTGGGAGGCAAGTACTTGAAGTGGATTGTTATCCTCCAAGAGTTCGACTTGGAATTCACTACTGCCAAGTCCAAGAAATCCCTCATCTTTGTTGAATTGTTGTGCTCTTTGCCATCTCTTACCGTGCCCTCTCGATTAGAGGACCATATTCCGGACGAAACCCTCTTCTTAATCAGCACCCTCAATCCCTGGTACGGGGATATCATTGTCTATCTATAGACATCCTCTTTTCGTCTCGAGATATCTAAGGATGCTTGATGACGGATTCGCCATCAATCTCAACCATATCGCATTATTGGGGACACCTTGTACCGTCTCGGCACTGACTCTATTCTCCGTCGATGTTTAACCCTCGAGGAAGCTGAGCAAGTTTTAAATGACTGCGATTCTGGCACCTGTGGTGGTCACATGTCTAGATATGCTAGTGCTCATAAAATCCTCCGCGTCGATTACTTTTGGCCCTCCATCTTTAAGGACTACATTCTTGTCGTCCGCTCTTGTCACGAGTGCCAAATCTACCAACAGAAGATGCGTGTGCCTCCCACTCCACTGCACCCTGTTGTTACCATCGGCTCTTTTGCAAAATGGGGCATTGATTATATGACCTGTAACCCTCGCTCAGCCGGGGGGCATGGGTATATCATTGTTGTCGTTGATTACTTTACAAAATGGGCTGAGGTGATGCCCAATTATCTGAAGATGGTCACACAGTGGCGCAGTTTTTATTTAATCATGTTATCTCACAGTTCGAAGTCCCTCAGGCCATCGTCACTGATCACATCAAGCATTTCCGTAATCATATGATGACTGAGCTTACAACCCAGTTGGGCTTACGGCACGATAGATCGACTCCATACTATCCTCAGGCCAACGGCTAAGTAGAAGTTGTCAACAAGGTTCTAGTTACAATGCTTCAACGAACCATTTGCATGCACAAGTCCAACTGGCACTTGATGTTGTTCTCTGCCTTGTGGGCCTACCGAACCTCTGTGAAAGATGCCACCAGTTTCACTCCCTTCCAATTTGTTTATGGATTGGAGGCTACCCTTCCCATCAAGTGTGAGATCCATTCTTTAAAATTAGCCATTGAATTACTCCCTGACACTACTCTGGTAGAGCAGCACCTTCTTTACCTGCAACAGCTAGACGAAACTTGTTGACTAGCCTCTCTAGCTATCGAAGCACAAAAGAAGAGAGTGAAAACTCACTTTGATCATACTGTTCATCCTCGTTCTTTTGTTGAGGGGGATTTAGTCCTGCTCTATGATCAAGCCAATGATAAGCTGGGGGTAGGAAAATTCGAACCCATGTGGCATGGGCCTTATATTGTAAAGAGAGTTTTGCAGAAAGGGGCCTATGAGTTGATTGACTAGGAAGGGAATCCTCTGGATAAGCCTCGGAATGGGCTTTACTTGAAAAAATATTATGCGTGAATTCCAGGCACTCTGATTTGTACATATGTGTGCTTTAGCAGGTGTGCTATGTGTGCGTGTTTTCATGTTTTTGGCTTGGTGTGTTGGCATGATTGCCACTTATTGTGTCCTTTTGCTTCTTGTACAGATGTTTGGTTCGCCTTATGTTGGTTTCGCCGATGGTGCCTCCCGTAGTACACACAACCTGTCTTCTGCGGCATGGGTGATCTACGATCCTCATGGTGAGTTAGTAGACCTTCAAGGGGTTTTTCTAGGTTGTACCACAAACAATGTTGCTGAGTATAGTGTTATTATTGAGTTACTGGCCGAGGCAATCAATCTCGATATTCGAACATTGGTTGTGAACCTAGATTCTCAGCTTGTCGTCCACCAGCTCAATGGGCGATATTCCTTCAGAGACCATCAGATTCTAAGGTTATATATACGTGTTAAGTTGTTAGAAAGGAATTTTGATTTCATCACATATCAACACATTCCAAGACGATTAAATACGTTAACTGATGCATTAGCCAATTATGTATTAGACAGACATTTGCATAACATGTAATTAAAACAGCAAAAGGAGCATAAAAAACACAATAAACCATAGGCATATGTATGTATATATGTGTGTCGAAATGTTTGCACAGTGTGCATCACATAAATAAAAAATATACATGTTCATCTTAATACATCCGGAGATGACATGTCTCTCAAAAAATATGCATGAAAATAAACCCTAGGTGTCTAATCTCTATGGTGCTCATGATAACACGTCACCGCACGCACTAGGCGTCTTAGAAGATGGTGGAGGTGACTAGGCACTCCCACTGTATGTCTCTGGTATGCTAGTGGGACATCTACTAGCCGGGCATAGTCTGGAATTCCCCGGGCGATCCCCTCGAGGTTATGTATCAACTCTCCTCCCTCGGCACCCTCTGCCTGAGGGTCAGCTATGGGCTGAGTTCTCCGTGAAGTGGGAGACATACCGGCTAGTACCTCTAGGCTGACATCTGCATACACATATAACTGCTATCAAAACGAACGTGTATTAACAAAAAAATCATAAAACATAAAATAAAAAAGAGATCATACCTGGCTCTTCGTCCCACTCATATCCCTCCGGTAGTGGGAGATCTAGATCACCAGTGAAATCCGTCCTTGCATATGGCTAGTCTTCGACTACGATCAACTGACGACGTAGCCACCCAAAAAACTCTGTCCTCCAGGACATCTGTTGGCCCCCTCCTCCTCTGGGCATCAATGCTGCCCAGCGAACCATTCTTGGCTCTCATGGTACTGGCTCAGCTACTATGGCCCCTTGGCCTTGGAAGATTGGTAATCGCTCCAGAATGAATGATACCAAGATAGAGCCGTAGCCAAACTCTTTCAATTTGGCTCGCTTACATTTTGTGAGTTGTCTCTTCATATTTACTGTCAATGTTGTGGCCCGATCAAATATCATGGGACTCATACACTCTGAGGCCAATAAGAGCTGAGTTTTTGTCACCTCGTGCAGTGCTTATGCCCCCACAGCCCGCGTGATGGTATATAGCACCATCTTAAGTGCTAGATCCTGAATGGTAGCAATGTCTACCTTCGCACTCCCAGATCCAAATTGTGCCCCTGGGCACACTCGTGCCATCACCTCACCCATTTTCACACCAGACGATCTGCTCCCTGTCAGTATGGGCACCAGACCTCTGCATTATAATCCAGTTATAAAGTAGATTTCAGAAACCTCGAGTTCTAATACTTGATCACGCAGTTTGAACACTTGTTCATTCTCATCCCAAATGTTGATCAGGTATTGTAAGAGCTCAGGTTGAGCTCGTAAATAAGGTGTCAGGAAGAATTTATTAAACCCACAACTCCTAAGGGTGTTCATGCAATCTTCATTTTCCATGGCTATTTCATCCTCTCTCTCGTGCTCCCTCTCTTTCCATTCAATCACCATTTTGCTCGGTTGCCTGCATCCATATGGTCAAAAACCCTTGATTAGATCTCTGTTATGCCAAAAAATACGATCAAATAAATTATAAATCTGAAATTTAGGGCAAAAAATTAGGTTCTGCCGTTGGTGCGGCTGTTTCTAAAACAGTCGTGCCCATCGGCACGGGCCTTTGGCATAAAAGCCCATTGGCACGGATCCGTGCCCGATACCTGCGCCAATGGGCACGGCCCTAAATTTTTAAATCCTTCCACATAAATCTAATTCACAAAAGGAAACTATCAAAAAATGGATTGAAATGAAGTACTAGGAAGCGCCTCTTACCTGGAACTAACGGAGCTCTGAATGGTAGCACAGATATGTCACAATCACCGTCAGAAGTTTGGACACCAAATGGACCACTGTTGCTCTTCAGTGAGGTAAATAGTAAAAAGTAATTTTGTTTTTACCATTTGACATACTTATAATCTTTTGAACTCAAAATAGGTTTTGAAAGTTATTTTTCTGAATATTTTAATATATTTTTTGTCAAAAATGGGTTTTACACTTGCTTTTTGTGCAGCAACAGGGTTTTTATTCGACTTAAATGGTGAAATGAGTTATATTTTATACTTTTTCGGACTTGGTAAATACACGAAAAAGTCATTATGGAGTCATCTTTCAGCTCTTTTCTGACTCTCTAAACATGAAAAGATTACCAAGGCCCCTGTCATTTCAATCTCATTAAAATGGATGAGAAACGACATCTACCCAGTTTACGTTTACCCCTTTTTTGGGCTAGGATGGATTATTTACGAAAAAGGAATACCCTAGCCTATCGCGACTAGGAGGTTTCCTTGGATTTTGTTTTCTACCTTTTCAGGTCTTAGGAACTAATTATGAAAACGAACCTTTGGAGTTTACTTTTTTGCTGTCTTTTCAGACTCTCTAAACATGAAAAGACATCGAGTTCTCCCTTTGTTAGACTCATTAAAACTTGATGACATTGGATTCCGTCGAAATGACATTTTACAAGCATATGCTATCCCCTTCAAGCTTGTTAGTAAAAATAATTGGGGTACTCACCAGAAAAGGTGGGGAAAATGGAACCAGAATCATTGTCGTGTCGGTAGGATGTCACTCTTGAACATGGCACTTGTCTGCAGTCGTGTCAGGGTGGGGACATCTCATCTTGTTTTTCACTTGCCTCCGTGGGTTTGGGTGATCCTATTTGACCTCTCATTTGCTCTTTTCCTTGTCACCATGACCTCTGATCGATTGATGTCAAATACTGCCAAGTCCACTGTCATGCGACCGATATGTTCAAGAGATGTTGACCTCTGCAAAATATCAACCTCCCTCTGATAACTCATATAATCCTGATTCACAAAAACATTATCTTCCTCTGTCTCGCATCAATGATGTGGGAAATACTATGGCCCACCTTGGGTCAAGGTCACTTCCTGTCGATTTCAGCCCATTATCCAGGAAGTTGATCTAGAGACTCCCTTCTAGTGCCTTGGAGCCTACATGTCTCAATGGCAGGTTCTTCGCATTCAACGCGAGGTTTTCATTATTGGCCTCCGATCGAATGATTCTACGGGTGTTCGACACCGGCTCACTGATTCACATGCCATAGATTGTACCTGTAGTACCTTGAGGGCCATTGTCATTACTAGTGGTACCTTTCACGTCTGTTAACAGCTTTCACCATTGGCTGGTAATCAGACGATGTTCCTGCATGTTCGACTTCGGCTCCTATATTTGCATGCTTGAACTTGTACTTTGTTTGGATCGAGATGGAGCACAAGACCCTGGATTTTGTCTATTGAGATCTAGGCTGTGATTTTGTGGATTATTATGATTGTTACATGACTCATTCACTAGATGGTTGTGACCATGCCTGAGTCTATTTATCGATCCTCACTGGATGGTTGCGCCCATACCTTGGATCTGGATTATTCTGTACTCTGCTATGGATGGTTGCGCCCATACCACACATATCATGTATTTGAGATATCGGTTGTAGTTCTCCACATAGGTTTTCCAGTGGCCGTGTTTTCGGTTGGACATGTTCTCGTAAAGCATTTCACCCCTCTCTCTCTCTCGGGCCTCATGCTTTAGGGGGCATCTATTACACAGCAATTTGTCACCGTCCCTGCTACCCCTATCCCATGTCTTGGAGGACTCATTCCGGGACCTATGAGAAGTGACATGACCTAAAAACACTTGCATTGCATTCCTCTAAACATGAGATTTGTTTTCCCTAAAGACATCTCCTGCTGAAAAACCCTAAAAATAGCTCTTTTTCCATTGGCGCAGTCTCATAGTTCATCCCTCACGCCAAGGGGGAAAATCCTTCAAAGAGGGCGCACCAATTTATGCTCTGTCATAGAGTCGCGCCCATGCCAACCATATTAAGAGGTGTTTTTTAACAAATAAACGGCGAAAGTTTTGTCCTAACAAATTCCTAGACTGCTATCTATCTTGAGTTGGGTGGTTCAGATATGGATTTCCATAACGAGGAAGTGGTTTGCCACCTCTCATGGAAGCTTTCTTGATGATATGGCCAATCCCATGATTATTGGTTATGATCCCAACTTCCCTTCCTCCATCTATAAAAGCTTGCCCATTTCCTTTGCAAGCTAGTTCCAGAGTTTCAAAATTCCCAAATTCCCGAGAGCTTCATGTTGCAAGAGCCTTCTTGATTCCCTTAAGGCCAAATCCAAGCAAGGAGAATATTGTCCAAGATCCAAAGAGAGAGTATTGTCCTTATTCCTGACAGGATTTGCGAGACATGTTCTGCTAACTACCCACCAAAGGAGAATCCAGCGTCAGAACATTAGTTGTACTCCCCTTTGATTTATTATTAATGAATGACTATTGGTTATGGTTCCACTCTTGTTATTATTTATGACGATGATGAGTTATGTCTTTTCTGACTGACATATAGTTACGTATAATGGATTTTATTCTTGTGTTTGTATTGTTTCTTGTATGTGCAGGTGTCCATTCATGGAGATCGTGAGGATTGTGATCTGTCGGAGAAAAGGAACGAGAGCACCACCTCTCCTACAAACAATAGCATTGGAATCCAAGTAGGCCTTAATCACTGGTTTGTTTATTTGCAATTAGGAACTTGTGCTATAGCATTTGACGATTGTTGCTAGACCTGGTCTGGGCTAGTAGGGATCACCTCTGTCCGCAGAGGGGATTTAACTCTTCAACAGGACCTGTTTTGGTTCGTCACAAAGGTTTTATGGGAAGCTCAGGGTATCACAAATGATCAAATGAAGAAAGCAACATTGGTTAGTGCTTTGTAGGACCACACACTAATGTGGTACATTATATACTGCACTCATAACCCAATGCCAATGTTGGCATATATCCAAACTACGTTGAATAAGGAATTTAGTAGACCTAAGTCTGAGGCACAATCAATTGTGGGATTCAAAAATATCATGATGAAGCCTGGTGAGTCACCCTAGGATTTGGATCAGATATTGAAGTGTACAATCGGCAAGGCTAACATGAATTTGACTTATGGGCAACACCATGAATGGTTTGTGGCCTCACTACTACCTCATCTAAGGGTTGCACTATCACAACAGAAGATTGGGACCCAGGCAGAAGCCCTAGAAATCACAATGAAATTGCATGAGACACCAATGAAAGATGCTACTATGGGGGTTCAGTAGATTCATGTGTAGTTGTAGAACCTTTGCCTCGAAATGCAAAGTTTGAAGAAAGATAGAAGAGCTCAACCCGAGGCGTGTGAAGAAGTTTGGTGCTTGAAGTGAAAAAGCCAGGGGCACGACAAATATCATTGTCCGGTTTTCGCAAATTATGTTGCAGCAAGGGGACCAATGCCTCTAAGGCCGAAATCTATAGCAGGGTCAAGTACAGGGTCCATTCTATGGTGTGTTATCTATCAGGTATCTAGGAAACATGTGATAGAAAATTGCCATTTGTTGCAGAAATTCGTACATACATTGCAACAGATCTACAACTTTCTATCAATTAGTGGGTTATCATGAGGGAAATTGCCAGAGTTACGAATTAATGATGGATAAGACACCTGCATACAGGGTGCAGGCAAAAACGTGGCCTTTGTACCAAGGCGTTGGAGGAGCACAAGGCGAGTATCAGGGGCACAGATGAGGCCGAGGTGGAGGAGGACCTGGTACAGGTCAATGGCGGGTCATTTGTTACAACTATGGGGGACTAGGACACTACGTGCAAGACTTCCCGAATTTGACACGGCTGTCATGCCTCTATTGTACTCAGTTTGACCATATGATGGAGGATTGCCCTATATTGTTAGCTAAGATACGCGAGAAGGGGGCACAACCTTAGCAATCAACTCAGAACCTGCAGATGATGAGGGTTGAGCCTAGCGAGGAAGATCCTAAGGTAACTATTGTACTACGAAGTGGGGCAACGACTAGTGAAGATAAGGGGAAGCAACCTTAAGAAGGTGAGTGGGTCCGCAAAGAACCATAAAAGGAGACGAGGTTTGATATAGAATGTGTGAAGGAAACATTTATGGAATCAAAGAAAAGCTTTGTCGAAGCCTCTACCTCAAGGAGTCAGTGTTGGGCAATGGATCCCCCCACAGCAAGGGTTTTGGGGCTTAAAGCCCGAGTTTTTGTCAATATAATGTAAAGACCCCGTGAAATGTGGGCATGGAGTGCGAGAGTCTAGGATGAGTCATAGGGTTGTCCACCCTAAAATAATGTAATTTACTGTAAAGTTGTGTCAGCCTACCCATGGTTCGCGGACCATGGGATTGTATAAATAGAGCGAGGCTCTAAGTGTAAAGATAGTCTTTGGCAAGAAAGTAATAGATAGATCAAAAGCATGGTTAGAGGATAGGAGTGGGTTTGAAGGTATTGGGTCGTAGTAGTAGGTAAAGTCTATGCAACTAAGTGTGCAGAGGCCTAGTAGAGTCTGTAGCTGAGTGCGCAAACCCCTGTAACTGAGTGTGCAGGGCAGAGTCGAGTCTATATTAAACTAAACTTGAAAAGGATCATTAAAAAAGCTAAGTTGATTCGGCATATTGTGAATATGTTTTGTAGATCTATATTTTTATGTTTGACATTAATTATTTATGTTTATCTATATGTGTGCACTTGTATGTATGTTTATGTATGAAAACTTCCTAAGTAATTAATGAACAAAACCTATCTAAGGAAGACTTGGGTAATTAATACTGGTCGCACTGCAACTGGATCTGCATGAAGGCAGTCCCATAGGACGTAAGGATCCCGCTGGTGCGCGTAATATAGTAAGCATGAAGGTTGAATCATGTACCTATCGCCCATGTCAAACATCCCCAAGGTGTGAAAACTTGGTTCCAGCACCCTCCCATACTACTTCAAGTGAGATCTCAATCCGCACTCCACAGACTGTTACCAAAAGGACCAGTAGTACCAGGATTTGCTTGGCTAAACTCACTGCTAAACCTGGGTCAAGCCCCATGTAGCCAACAAATGGTTCTGTTGCTGGGACTGGGATCTGCCTAAGGGATGTCTGATGTCGTGCCACTGGAACCCAACAAAGAAGGAAATTGAAGAGTGGTTGGACAAGAAAATTCATGAGTTTGTGACACAGGAAAACATAACTCCGCAGGTGTCTGAGAAAAGGTGGCTAGATCACTACATGTATACAGAATTCCATGAGATTTTCTTCGCATCTTTTCCTTCTAAACTATATGAGTGGATCATGAGGTTAGCCAACAGTCAAGGAAGGTGTAATCTCAACCAACCGATAGTGTAGACTCTGGAATTAGTGCACAGGCTAAAGGCATCAGAAGAAAAGATCACACGAGCTATGGACCATTGGCTTGACCGGATAATAGGGGGATTTATCATTGAGTTTGCGGTGGACACGACCATGAGCTATAGCAAAGCATAACAACATTTTCTAAATGGACCATGAGGTAAGTATATTAAATATTTGAATACCTGGATTAAGATGTTGTTATGTGACAATCAGGTTATGTGAATACATTAATGTTTGGGACGACGCGGAGCGGAATTATCTACAAAGGTAGCAGGGAATTAGGAAACAGTCCCTTAATTTCACCTTCACGATAAAGCGAGGAAGAGCTCACTCAGGTCTCTCCGAGAAGTGTGGTCACTTTGATAAGGAAGCACATTCCGTAGTTACGACCTCCACCCATGCCACTACCCACTTCACCTCCCTCACCTCCATCTCCACCCACTCCACCTCAACCAGCCCCATAGTTCAGCATGGCAAGCACAATCAAGCTACTCGTATTTAGAGGAGTAAGGAATGAGGATCTGGACCAGTTCTGGTTTGTGGAAAGAGTAGTGTGGGAAGCACAAGGGGTCACAAATGACAACATTAAGAAGGCTACATTAGTGAGCACACTGCAGGATCGCGTGCTGACATGGTATATCAAGCACTCTAATGACCACCCAAACGCAGGTATAATGGAGATCCAGAATGTGTTGAACAAAGAATTTAACCGGCCAAAATCAGAGACACAGTAAATCATCAGGTTTAAGGAGATCATGATGCTTCTAGGTGAAACCCCCTGGGATCTGGATCAGTGGCTGAAGAGTATGATCCATGAGGCTAACATGACGCTCATGGATGCATAGCATTGCACATGGTTTGTGGCATCCCTGACACTGCACTTGAGGATGGCATTGTCACAACAGAAACTTTCCACCCAGGCTGAAGCGTTGGAAATGGTGATGAGGTTGCATGAGACCCCAATACAAGACCCTAGGTTGGGTGTTCAACAAATCCATGCGCAACTACAAAGTCTATGCTTGGAAATGCAGAGTTTGAAGAAAGATAGGGCACCGCGGCCAGAGATGCACGAGGAAGTATGGTGTGTAAAATGAAAAGACCAGGGCCATGACAAGGACCACTGTCTAGTATATATGAACTACTTGGCAGGAGGGGGACCAATGCCCTTGAGACCAGAGGCATAGGTAGGGCTGAGCGCGACACCCCCATTGTGGTCCGCGATCTGTCAGATAGGAGGAAAACACATGACGAACAATGTTATTTGTTGTAGAAGTATACACAGACTCCCTAACAGCTATTTTGTAATTTCTGCAAGTGGGTAGGACATGATGAGCACACTTGTCACAGCTATGAGCTAATGATGGATTGGACCCCAACCTATAGGATGTAGACAGAAACATGAGCACTTGACCCAGTTGCGAGGATGGCGTGTGCTAGATTTCAGGGGCGAGGTCGAGGATGAGGAGGAATGGGACCAGGAAGGGGTCGCGGATAGTTAATTTGTTACAATTGTAGAGGACCAGGGCACTACACCCGCAATTGTAACAACCCAACGAGAATATCCTGTTCATACTATGCTCAGTTCGATCATGAAATGATAGATTGTCCCACGTTGATTGCACATGTGTGGGAGAAAGGGGTACTCTAGCCTCCTCCGACTCAGAATATCCAAATGATGAGGTCTGAACTGCGTGAAGAAGACCCAAATGTGAACATGATGCTCAGAAGCAATGCGACCATGGGGGAAGATAAGGGGAAGCAGCCCGAGGAAGATACATGGGTTCATAAAGCTCCTACAAAGGATGCTGAGTTTGACATAGAACACGTAAAGGAGACATTCATGGAAGCTAAGAAGAGCTTCACGGAGGCCTCCACTTCAGGTAGTGAGGATCAACCAGAGCTAGGGATAGATCTTTCTATGCTTACTACCTTTCTGGAGACATGTATGAAACTGTTGCATGACAATAAGGCAGTTAAGGGACAATAAGAGCTTATCACTAGGTGCGTGGGGTCATGAGAACCACATGTAGTCTGGAAATTGGGAAAGAATGACTTGCATACTGGAAGGGATATGAGATTGACCACGTAGATTGGGGAGTATGAAATGGATTAGGTAATCCTAGATCTGGGTTTGGACGTGAATGTGTTACCGAAGCAAACATGGGAACACATGGGCAAGCTCACATTGCAGTGGTCCCCTATTCAATTACAAATGGCGAACCAACAGAAAATTTTTCCCATGGGGAGGTTGCAAGGGGTAACAGTTGATATTGAAAGCGTAAGCACACAGACGAACTTTGAAGTGATAGAGATTGTCAATGACAGCAATACCTATCCTGTGTTGTTAGGAATAGACTAGGCCATTGATATGAATGGATTCATCAACATGAAGAAGTGGAAGATGATATTTGAGAAAAAGTAACTACGCGTAGTAGTCCCACTAGATCCGGCTGAAGGATCGTGCTACATTGAACTAGTGCGCGACGATGAAAACAACAATGAGCTAGATTGTATTTACCAGATAATAGCGTGATACCATGATCAGGAGAATCCGACTGTAGATGGGAGAATCTCGTGGGAGCACAACAGCTCGTGTACTTCGGATTCAAACGAAGAAGTAGAACGCTAGCAGAACCGGTTGCATGAAGTGACAACATTGAATTACAACATGATGATTAGATCACTACATTGTGTAATGACAGAAGCAAGGGAACTGCCAACATATGTTGGAGTGACAGAGGTGGATGAATTCCTGGACAAATTTGAAAGTGCAGTACCAGAAGAGTAACGGTACGGTGCACTCGAATGGGCACTGCACGCAACACCCACACGATGGTTGAGTACACATCAAGGGACTATTGTAAAATGGCGCGAATGTAGAAGGCAAACAAACTAATTGGGACCTATGCATACTAGCAGTCTGATGGGTCTCTAGGGCCATGTACAAGAATCTGAGTGTGGAGACAATCCCAAAGATGACGGGCAGAGTCAAGGCCATAGTTTTGGGCAGAAGGAATCCTCACATAGTTGGAACAATACATGAGGACTAGGACAAAGGAATTATGCAGCCGCGTGAGGTCAAACATATGCAGATTCAAGAAGCCATTCGACGAGGAAACCATAAGTTTCATGAACTCAAAAATCAGGTTAACGAACGAAGAAATGAACAAATTGAAAACTAAAATCGCGCAAGATAAACTAAGAATGATAGAATAAGATATGAGTGGTGATACTACTGCATTAGAATATTTCCACTGAGAATTTGTGGCTACCATGGTTGCAACCACACCTTACTAGACAAAGTAACCGGCGGAGTGCACCACATAAGGAAGAATGTGCAGCGCTGACTGTCGTGAGGGAAATTGGGGAGTGCCCGTGGACTAGGTTGGAATTGAATTGAAGCCTTGCATAGGTGGTGCGACCACCTGACTATCCATAGGGAGCATAGCCTTAGTGCTCTAAGCAATTGAAAGAGAGCGTGGGACTATAAAAGAGTCTGTAGGAGAGTTGCGCAATAAGAGGGTTGCGCACAGGGTCAGTATGTCATAGGGATCGCGCCCACGCATAGGGGGCTGTGCTACTACGCAGGTAGGCTGATGTCACTGTTCATGACAAGACGTCCAATTTAAGACAAAAAGGAGCAGGCTGCGGGCAATTAAGATACGCAGTCAGAACTAGATTTGGGACGATCTGCCACCAAGAATGCATTAATGACTCATAAATGGGGGGAACGGTCAAATTCAAAAGACGCTATAAAACTACCAAGGCTAGCCATGAGAAAACACCTGTTTGTTTAAGATTTGAGTTGTTATAAAGAACACACAGTGTTGAGTGCCAAGCAGTGTTTGAGCTGCCAAAGTCATGAACAACTACATACAGCTCGAAAAGGATGACAACTACCAGGAGAGGTGTGGGTTTTGTCGAAAGCACCACCAAGGAAGCTGCGTAGATCCCTACAGTGTAGGTGGGGGATGCACCAGAAATTCTGAGATCACCCCGGATGCCGAGGCCCAAGATGGATACACAGGCAATGAGACCAGTCCGCATGTCTCCACGAAATCCAAAGTTTGGTAAACTGTCTATGGAAGACAAGGGCAAGATGGCTAATCTTGAGACAAATGATGAGGAGGAGGATCTCTAGGCCTTTGTAGAAGAGATTGAACTAGATGAAGAAATGGAGGAAGACATTTAGCCAGTGTGCGGTATAGCAAAACTGCCCAAATATGCCCCCCCCACAGAGAGAGAAAGAAAAATTACCCAAGGATTTGGATTCCATTAATATTGCACTCGAAACCCCACTCCTCCCAGACAGAATTCGGTTTGAGGGATCAGTCTTGGGCCGCGTGCCCATAATGAAATTTGAAGATTGGGACCTCGCGGACAATGAAAAGTTCCCACATTTAGAGACTAGCCAACTCATGAAACAAAGAAAGGAGGGCTCAGTCACAATGCTACAGCCACAGAAATGGTTGCATGGGGTAGAGGAGGCCGGCTACTCCACCTACTATGGATCCCACACTTTCACCGGGCACCAATCACGATATTTGTCATTAGGCAATTTCTTTGCCTAGTGCACAATGGGTACTTGTGGCTGGAGGAGCCTATTCCCAGCACAACGAAGTTTATTCATAGGATTTCTCGCCTTCCCTATACAGGAAGGGATCCCACAGAAATAGCTGGCAAAAGTGGAGACTTGGCATTCGCAGAGGCCATGAAGAAGAAATATAAGTTGGAGAAAACGCAGAGGGGCTACGTCATTACTAGCATTCAAGATAAAGGGGTGCGCATAGCCACCCAGTTGATGGCAAGAAAAGTGATGAGAAAATTTCGCGGCAACGAGGTACCAGCAATGGTCATCGCACTAGCCAAACAATGTGCAGACGGGGTATAGTTCAACTGGGTGCAGTTCCTCTGCAAGGAATTTCTCACGAACTACAAGGAGGCCAAGGAGCAAGGTAAGACCTTCCACTATGCGTGGTTTCTCTTATCCATCTTGGTCATTGCAAGGGAATTGCCTAAGGACAATTAGTTTCCTCCTCTTGAACAGGACTTTCCAGAGGCAGCAAAGTACGCATCACTCTAGGCGACAAAGGACGCCATGCAAATCCATGAGACCAAGATCTTCTGGATACTCATGGAGGCAAGCATCTAGATGTGGATCAACAAATGGCTGCGCCTATCCCCCACAGTGTACGACAGTCTGCGGAGCTTTGCAGACTTTAAGGTGGATATGCACAACGTGTATATCAAGGCATGGAAAGATCTGGAGCAGAACTGGACCAAAATCCCTTTCATCGCAATTGATGACGTTGTTTTCATGGTGCTCGACTCATGGCCACCCAAATGGTGCACCCCGGATCTAGCAGCGCGCGATGAGACAGTGATACAAAGACAAAAGAAGGCCACCAAACTACTCGCACAATAGAAGTGGAACGAGCAATTCAACGAGGAGGTAAGGGCTTCCTACGAGGCAGCAAAGGCCACCGCAAGGCAGACCAAGGCTGCCAAAAAAGTAGCAATAGCTAGGGCCACCATGACATAGGAGGCAAGAGGCCCAGACCTAACCATAGGACAAGGGACAGATGACATGGCAGAAGGCGTAGACCCAAGCACGACATCTACACCACTAAAATGGTCGCACGGTATGGAGTGAACAGGGCCATAGAAGAAGACCAAAGCTTCCAAGTTGGATGGGGAACCTATTACACTAACAAAGGGTGACATATATGACATTGGCGACATATTTTGCGAAGTCACCGGGGAAGCGCTTCAAGAAGCAATGACAGAGCAGAAAAATGTGTTGGGGGCCCTCAGGACACAACTGCAGGGACTTCATGTACGGCCCCCACACGAAGGAATGGTAGTCACATACGATGTTGTGGGTACTTCAGCAATAGAGCAGTTGTTGCGGGCCAAAATGGCCAACACCATCGCACTGCCAGAAGGAGCACTAGCAGCGGACAACATGGAGGATAGAGCTGCAGTAGGATGAATCAAGGGACTCAGCCTAAACTTGGTTGCCCTTCCGTAGGATATTTTATACCAACTGCAGGACGGAGCAACAACAGAACTCCGCGCTAGGTAAGGATGAACAGTGCAAATGCTAAGTGAACAATGAATCAACATCAAGCAGCTTAGCCTACAACGTGATGAAGCGGTGGCGCAAAACTAGCAGTTGGAGAAAATCGTAGAGGAAGCATGTTGCTGCACCACAGAGCTGGAAATTGCAACAAACTTACCAATAAGAATGCGGATCCACAAATTAGTCAGTGGATTCCACGAGGCAAAGGAGGAAGCTACGAGGATCCAGCTGGACCTCAACCTGCAGATTGTTGAACTGCGGTTAAAGGCACAGTCATCCACACCCTGGAAGTTTGAGAACAGTGCGTTGGTGATGTCCAAAATGGGTTGGAAGAAATTGAACAGACAATGCAGAGTTGTACCACTTTGTTGGAAGAATCCTTCGAGGTCCTCACAGCCTTACAAGAGGACCCCACCATACAGTGGTTGGAAACAAGGGCACAGGAGCTGCAAATGCAATATGGTAGTGTATGCAGGATGGAATAGATAGTAGTCCTGACTCAGTGGCTCACGAGGCTACAACAGGTGAAGGCATTCAAGGAGCAAGTGGATGCGGCGCGCCAAAAAGAGGCAATACTTAAAGCACGCGTCTAGCCTTGGATTGATGAGGCCTTCTTCATCACCGCTGCCATCGAAGGAAATCTCACACAAATGAAAGCATCGCATGCTCTTAGACAAGGATTTGCCAAGGACATCAAGTATTCAGCCGAGTGAGCAGAGCAAATCCAACAGATGGCAGAATAGTGTGGTGTGGACCTTCGCGTAGCTCAAGAATGGTTGGAAGGGCTTCGGGCCAAGATCGTTGTACAAGGACTTGAGACAAGTCACAATGATTGTGTTGGGGGCCTATTGGGTAGTGGATCCCCCCATAGCAAGGTTTTTGGGGCTTAAAGCCTAAGTTTTGGTCAATATAGTGTAAAGACCACACAAAATGCAGGCGCAGAGTGCGAGAGTCTAGGATGAGTCATAGGGTTGTCTGCCCTAAAATAATGTAATTTAATGTAAAGTTGTGTTAGCCTACCCATGGTCCACAGACCATGGGATTGTATAAATAGAGCGAAGCTCCAAATGTAAATATGGTCTTCGGCAAGAAAGTAATAGATAGATGCGAAGGCATGGTTAGAGGATAGAAGTGGGTCTGAAGGTACTGGGTCGTAGTAGTAGGTAAAGGCTTTGCATCTGAATGTGCAGAGGCCTAGTAGAGTCTGTAGCTGAGTGCGTGGACCCCTACATCTGAGTGTGCAGGATGAAGTCGGGTTTATATTGAACTAAACTTGAAAAGGATCATTAATAAAGCTAATTTTATTCGGCATATTGTGCATCTGTTTCATAGATCTATATTTTTATGTTCGGCATTAATGATTTTTGTTTATCTATATGTGCACACTCGTATACATGTTTATGTATGAAAACTTCCTAAGTAATTAATGAACAGAACCTATCTAACGAAGACATGGGTAACTAATACTGGCCACACTTCAGCTGGATCTGCACGAAGGCAGCCCTACCGGACGTAACGAGCCCGCTGGTGTGCATAATCTAGTAAGTGCGAAGGTTGAATCGCATACCTATCACCCATGTCAAACATCCCCAGGGTGCAGAAACCTAGTTCCAGCACCCTCCCATACTACTTCGGGTGAGACCTCAGTCCGCGCTCCATAGACTATTGCCAAAAGAGCCAGTAGTACCGGGATTTACTTGGCTAAACTCACTATTGAACCTTGGTCAGGCCCCATGTAGCCAACAGTCAAGAGAAGCCAGCTGAAGAAATGGACCCATCCATGATTACCACATTTTTGGAGACCCCCATGAAACTACTACGTGATATCAAGGCTATGAAGGGACTATAGGAGCTAATCAATACGTGTGCTAGCAAGGAAAATCCTACTGACAGACCACGCATAGTTAGAAAGCTTGGTAAGCATAAGGCAAGAACTGGACGTGAAATGAGACTCACCACGCAAATAGGAGAATATGAAATGGACCAAGTTATCTTGGACCTAGGATCGGACGTGAACATTTTTCCGAAACAGACATGGGAGAGAATGGGGATATCAACACTACAGTGGTCTTCGATTCATTAGTAATGGCAAATCAGTAGAAAATCATCCCAATGGGGAGGTTGTAGGGGGTAACAATTGATATTTGAAGGTACAAGGGCACTAGTTGATTTTGAAGTGATAGAAATTGTGGATGACAACAATCCCTACCCCACGCTCCTTGGGATCAATTGGGTTATTGACATGAATGGGGTGATTAATATAAAGAATAGGAAGATGATATTTGAGAAGAAATCTCTCCACATAGTAGTGCCCCTAGACCCTGCATAAGGACCACGCTATACTAAACTGGCCCGCGATTATGAAAGTGACGATGATTTGGACCAGATTTATAAGATAATGGTGCAAGATCAGGACTGGGTGAATCCGACAGCAGATGGACGTATTGCATGGGACCACAAAATTTCCTACATGTCAGATTTAGATGAAGAACTAGAGCACTAGTAGAATCAACTGCATGAAGTGTCTACGTTGTGTTGTAATATGATGACCAACTACTTGCATTGTGTATCATTAGAGGTAAGAAATCTTCCTTACTATGATGGTTTAACTAATGTTGATAACTTTTTGGATGCATTTGAGAGAGAAGTGCTAAAGAATCATCACTTCTAGGCCCTAGACTAGTCGATGCGTGCTACACCTGCAAGATGGTGGGGCACACGTAAGGACAATTTTGATGATTGGCGCATATACAAAAAAATGATGAGAGTGCAGTTTGGTCACCCACAAGTGCGGCTAACAGAAAAGTATGATGGGAGAAATGATCAACACGATCATTTGGCCAAATGGACTAAAGCATATGGAGGAAAGCCTCAGCCAGAGTGGGTACATATTTTTTGTCATACTTTGGATGTTATACCGATGAATTGGTACTTGGAGGCGGAACTCCACCATGGCACTAAAGAATGGGATGTTGTGCGCCAAGGATATTTTATGACATTCAACTATGAGGATGGGTTTGAATGTATCGATGAAGCGTTGCAGGATATTAAGGCAGTGATCTTCAGGATATTGCAAGATCCTCTAGATTTGATTCAATCTAATTGGACTACCCAGCTGAGCCATGCACTGGAGTGCTATAATGTAACAGTAGAAGAAGAAGATGAAGACCTGAGGAAGATTAATATCCCAAAGACTGAAGGTCACCACGAAATTGAAGGACCGCAACTAGAGAACCTAGACATAACTGAGCCGCTCAAAACTAGACAGGTGAACATTGGCACGGAGAAGAGCCGAAGTTTGCAAATATTGGGGCCTACTGGGACGACGTGATAGTCGATAAGGTCACCGAACTACTCCACGAATATCAAGATTTGTTCCCCACAAATTTTTTGGATTTGAAAGGGATAATAGGGGACTTGGGTGTCATGAAGATCACTCTAAAATAGGACACGAAGCTAGTTAAGAAAATACCTTACCGCCTCAATCTGAAGTATAAAGAAAAGGTCTGTTTGGAGCTAGATAATATGCTTGCAGCAGGTATCATTAAACCGGTGGAAGAATATGATTGGGTTGGCCCAATAGTAGTTCAGGAAAAGAATCAAAAGGATGAAATAAGGATATGTGTAGATCTTCAGAAGTTGAATGACACCTGCGTGCATTATCCCTTCCCAACTTCGTTCACCATTGAGGGGCTAGATAATGTTGGCAGCCAAGAAGCATATTCATTTACTGATGGGTTATAAGGGTACCATCAGATCAAGATCACGCCAAAGGATAGAAGTAAGACAACCTTCGAGACTGAGTGGGGATGCTTTTAGTACATTGTAATTCCTTTTGGTGTTCAAGGACTTCATTCATAAATTTCTAGAAGTATACTTTGATGATTGGAAAGTGTTTGGTTTGGTAAAGCACCATGTGGCAAGTCTGTGCTTGATGCTAGATACATGTCGGAGGTACCAGATCATGCTCAATCTAAAGAAATGTTTATTCTGCATCCCTTTTGGGATCTTGTTGGGTCACATGGTATGCAGACAAGGCTTAATTGTAGACCCTGCAAAGATCGTGGTCATAATCAATTTTGAGGTGCCAAGGAGTGTGAAAATTCAGCGTGTGATGCTAGGGCATACGGCATACTATAGGAAATTCATCAAGATTTATGTCCAAATCACTGAGCCAATGGAAAAATTGTTAAAGAAGGATGTTACGTTCTATTAGAATGAAGAATGTCAGAAGAGCTTAGATGTGCTAAAGAAGAAAATGGTCACTGTGCCGATCCCGGTCTTCCCGGTTTGGAAGAAGGAATTTCATGTGCATGTGGGTGCATCATGTATTGTGCTAGCAAAAGTACTAAGACAGTCCGGTGAAGGGAACTTGGATCATCCTATAGTGTTTGCAAGTAGGAAGCTGTCCAAAGCCGAGAAAAATTATTCCACAACAGAGCGCGAACGATTAGCTATGGTGTACGTGCTCCAGAAGTGGAGGCATTATCTGTTGGCTGAACATTTTAAGATGTATATAGACCATTGCATTGAAATACCTGGTCAACAAGCCTGTGTTGGGGGGAAGATATGCAGGTGGTTGTTGTTGTTCCAGGAATATGATTTTGAAGTCATTGTGAAACTAGGACAATTGAATGCAAGACAAAATCATCTATCACGCATTGAAACTAGAGAAGAGCCTACTAATTTGGAGGAAGGACTGTCTGAAGTGCAGCTCTTTGTAGTGCACATCATAGATAGTCACTTTGAAGATATTATACAATTCCTAATGATAGGAACAACTCCAATAGGATATACAAGTCAACAGAAGAAGGAATTGGTGGTGTGCGTAGCAAACTTTTCTATCATTGCAAGGCACTTGTACGAAATGGGATCAGATGAAATATTGCAACGTTATGTGCTAGAGTTTGAATGAAACAGCATCCTCATTGAGGCTCATGGCAGAGTCACAAGAGGTCATTATGCAAGAAAAGCAACAACACAAAAGATTCTACATGCTGGGTTGTGGTGGCCAATCTTGCATAAGGATTCAAAAGCATATTGTAGGGCATGTGATGCATGCCAAAGGATTGGCAGACCCTCGCCAAAGGATGAGCTACCAATGAATCCATAGATATCATTACAGCCCTTTGAGAAGTGGGCGATTAACTTTGTGGGACCGATTGAGCCTCTGAGAAAGAATATGGGTGCACAGTACATCATCACCGTGATTGAGTATTTAACCAGATGGGCAGAGGCACAACTTGTGAAGGACTATACAGGCACAACAGTAGTAAATTTCATTTTTGAGTATGTACTGAAAAGGTTGGGTGTTTGAATATTTTGATAAGCAATCATGGTAAGCATTTTCTTAATGAAACGATTAGCGTGCTAACGGAAGAATTTCAGCTTTACCATCATAAAAGTATGCCTTATCATCCACAGGCTAATGGGATAGTAGAAGCGTTTAATAAAATATTGGAGAGAGAGCTAACAAAGGTTTTCAATCCTCAAAGAAATGACTGGGATGTGTGCGTACCCTTGGTGCTATGGGCTTATAGAATGACTTGCAAGAAGCTGACTGGACAAACGTCGTTCAGGCTGGTTTATGGCGTAGAAGCTCTGATGCCGATGGAGTACATTGTACCTAGTCTACGCATAGTGGCATTCATAGGAATGGCAGATCGCAGAGCCCTGGAGGAGAGGCTTGCGCAACTAATAGAGCTTAAATAGGATAGGTTTCTAGCTAGATACCATCAACAAGTTCAAAAGGAGCATGAAAAGGCATGGCACGATCGCCACATCAAACTATGCACGTTCAAGGTAAATGATTTAGTTTTATAATATGACAGCAAGTTTGATAAATTTCCATGAAAATTTAGGATGCATTTGTTGGGGCCATATTCCATCAAGGAGATTACCGATGGTACAGCAGTTCAGTTGGTAAAGTTGAATGGAGAGCCGTTCCCAGGGAAGGTGAATGGTAGCCAATTGAAGCCATACACTAGCGATCTGACCAAATGACTACATGATGGAAGCACAGTCTTAGCGCTCCAGGAAGCTGAAAGGAGGTGCGAAACTATAAACTACACTGCCCGGGTTGTGGATCTACACAATTGGGCAACTTTATGGAATGAAGGAATGTCACAGTGTCAGCAGAAACACGTGGGGAGCTATGCTATCGAAGAAGGGACCATGCATGGCAACCATGAAATGACCATTATGGTCACTATTCATGATTTGACAATGAAAAAACGGTTAAATGGAGTGGGGGGCGACATTTAAGTCAGAATTTAAGGGTAAGATCCTTCAAAATCTACCACCAATCTAACATTTATGAATGAAATTTGGGGGGAACAGTCGGATTTGAATTTGAAAATGCCTATAAATTACAGGTGGTTGCCCAGCGAAAAACACTTGGCATTTTGAGAATTGATGTGTTGAGCTCTCAGGCACGTATGAACCATGAGAAATTTGAAGCTTTGATAATGAGTTCAGCATTTAAGAGGTTGCCGAATGAAACACAGGATTTTTTTATTGGCATCATGTTGGTGCCCACAGAATCCGTGAGTGCTGGAGAAGCAATGGCCGCTAAGGGAGCTTCCCTAGAGGTAGAAATGGAAGCTGAGGAAGCTGCCCCAGAGATAGCAAGTGTCAAAGTACCTAAAGAGGTACCAAAATCCTCAAGATCGCCCAAGGCAGGCCCGTGTTGCAGTGGTCCCGTATTCAATTACAAATGGCGAACCAACAAAATATTTTTCCCATGGGGAGGATGCAAGGGGTAACAGTTGATATTGAAGGTGCAAGCACACAAACGAACTTTGAAGTGATAGAGATTATCGATGACAGCAATCCCTATCCCGTGTTGTCAGGAATAGACTGGGCCACTGATATGAACAGAGTCATCAACCTAAAGAAGTCGTAGATGATATTTGGGAAAAAGTCACTACGCATAGTAGTCCCACTAGATCCGGCTAAAGGAGTGCGCTACACTGAACCAATGCGCGACGATGAAAGCGATGATGATCTAGATTGTATTTACCAGATAACGACGCGAGACCAGGATTGGGTGAATCTGACTATAGATGGAAGAATCTTGTGGGAGCGCAACAGCTCCTATACTTCGAATTCAGACAAAGAAGTAGAACGTTGGCAAAACCGGTTGCACGAAGTGACAACGCTGAATTGCAACATGATGATTAGATCACTGCGTTGTGTAATGACAAAGGCAAGGGAACTACCAACATATGCTGGAGTGATAGCGGTGGATGAATTCCTAGACAAATTTGAAAGCACAGTATCGGAACAGCAACGGTACGGTGCACTGAAATGGGCACTGCGCGCAACACCCACACGATGGTGGAGTACACATCAGGAAACCATTGTAAACTAGCATGAATGTAGAAGGCGAATGTGCCTATAGTTTGGAAGCCCCTAGCATTGAGCGAGAGTCAAGCAGCCAAGATGAAGCAGCTTGTGTTCCCACCTGTGTCATTGGGTACTGACATATGTTGTGCAGTCAACACAAGCACACCCCAGACTAAGGATCAAAAATCGGAACTAGACAAAGCAGTAGGAAAAGCGACACACACCACAAATGTTCCATGTAGAAGAATTCAGGAAGGTATGCGGGATCCTAAACAAGGTCCACCAGGCCAGACAAACTGATTGGGACCTACGCATACCAACGGTCCGATGGGTCTCTAGGGCCATGTACAAGAATCTGAGTGCGGAGACGATCCCAAAGATGATGGGAAGAGTTGAGGCCATATTTTTGGGTGGAAGGAATCCTCACATAGTTGGAACAATACGCGGGGACCAGGACAAAGGAATTATGCATCCGCATGAGGTCAAAGATATGCAGATTCAAGGAGCCATTCGATGGGGAAACCTTAAGTTTCGTGAACTCAAAGATCGAGTATGACTAAGGAAGAAAAGTAGGTTAATGAACAAAGAAATGAACAAACTGGAAACCAAAATCATGCAAGATAAACTAAGAATGACAAGACAAGATATGAGCAACGATGCTACTGCATTAGAAGATTTCCACTGAGAATTTGTGGCTCGTCTACCATGGTTGCGACCACACCTTGCTAGACAAAGTAACCGGGGGAGCGCATCACATAAGGAAGAATGCGTGGCACTGATTGTCACGAGGGAAATTGGGGAATGCCCATGGACTAGGCTGGAAATTGTATTGAAGCCTCGCACAGGTGGTGCGACCACCTGACTATCCGTAGGGAGCACAGTCTCAGTGCTCCAAGCAATTGAAAGAGAGCACATGATTATAAAGGAGTCTGTAGGGGAGCTGCACGATAAGAGGGTTGCGTGTAGCATCAATATTTCATAGGGATCACGCCCGCACATAGGGGGCTACGCTACTATGTGGGTAGGCTGGGAGGTGACCATTGACAAGACGTCCAATTTAAGACAAAAGGAGTGGGCGGTGAGCAATTAAGATATGCAGTTAGAACTAGATTTGGGGCGATCTGCCACCAAAAATGAATTAATGATTCAGAAATGGTGGGAATGGTCAAATTCAAATTCAAAAGACACTATAAAACTACCAAGGCTAGACACAAGACAACATTTGTTTGTTTAAGATTTGAGCTATTACAGATAACACACAGTGTTAAGTGCCAAGTGGTGTTTGAGCCTCCAAAGTCGCGAAAAACTACAAACAGCTCGAACAAGATGACAACTACCAGGAGAGGTGTGAGTTTTGTTGAAAGTACCACCGAGGAAGTCACGTAGAGCCCTACGGTGTAAGTGGGGGATGCACCACAAATTCCGAGATCACCCTGGATGCCGAGGCCCAAGACGGATATACAGGCAACGGGACCAATCCACATGTCTCTGCAAAATATGCGATTTGGTAAACTGTCTATGGAAGACAAGGGCAAGATAGTTAATATTAAGACAGATGATGAGGAGGAGGATATCCAGGCCTTCGTAGAAGATATTGAACCAGATGAAGAAATGGAGGAAGACATTCAGCTAGTGTGCGTTGTAGTGAAACTGTCCAAATATGTCCCCCCATGGAGAGGGAAAGAAAAATTACCCAAGGATTTGGATGCTGTTAAGAACGCACTCGAAACCCCACTCCTCCTAGATGGAATTATTTTTGAGCGATCAATCCTAGACTACATGCCCACGATGAAATTTAAAGATTGGGAACTGTTGGACAGCAAAAAGTTCCCACATTTGGAGACTAGCAAACTCATGAAACAAAGCAAGGAGGGGTTTAGTTACAGTGCTATAGCCACAGAAATGGTTGCGAAGGGTGGAGGAGGCCAGGCTACTCCACCTACTATGGATTCCACACTTTCACCAAGCACCAATCATGATATTTGTCATCAGGCAACTGCTTTGCCTAGTCCACAATGGATACTTGTGGCTGGAGGAGCCTATTCCCATCACGATGGAGCTTATTCATAGGATTTTTTGGCTTCCTTGTACAGGAAGGGACCCCATGGAAATAGCTGGCAAAAGTGGAGACTTAGCGCTCGCAGAGGCCATGAAGAAGAAATACAAGTTGGAGAAAAAGCAGAGGGGCTACTTCATTACTAGCATTCAAGACAAAGGGGTGCACATAGCCACCCAGCTGCTGGCAAGAAAAGTGATGAGAAAATTCCAGGGCAATGAGGTACCAGCAATAGTCATCGTGCTGGCCAAACAATGCACAAAGGGGGTACAATTCAATTGGGTGCAGTTCCTCTGAGAGGAATTTCCGACGAACTGCAAGGAGGCCCAAGACCAAACTCCCTTTCATCACAATTGATGACGTTGTTTTCGCGGTGCTTGACTCATGGCCACCCAAATGGCATGCCCTGGATCTGGCAACACGCGATGAGATAGTGATACAAAGACAGAAGGAGGCTACCAAATTGCTAGCGCAATAGAAGTGGAACAAGCAATTCACCAAGGAGGTAAGGGTTCCTGTGAGGTAGCCAAGGCCGCCGCAGGGCAAACCAAGGCCGTCGAAAAAGAAACAGTAGCTAGGGCCACCACAACATAGGTAGCAAAAGGCCCGAACCTGACCATAGGACAAGGGACAGACGACACGGTGGAAGGCGCAGACCTAAGCACAACATCTACACCACTAAAACAATTGTGAGGTACGGAATGAACACAGCCATAGAAGAAGACCAAAGCTTCCAAGCTGGATGGGTAACCTATTACACTAACAGAGGGTGACCTATATGACATCGGCAACACAGTTCTTAAGGTCACCAGGGAATCACTTCAGGAAGCAATGACGAAGCAGCAGAATGTGTTGGGGGCCCTCAGGGCACAAATGTAGGGACTTCAGGTGTGGCCCCCACATGAAGGAATGGTAGTCACCTATGATGTCGCGAGTACTTCGGAAACAGAGCAATTGTTGCAGGCCAAAATGGCCAACACCGTTGCGCTGCCGGAAGGAGAAATCACAGCGGAAAACATGGAGGATAGAGCCATGGTAGGACAGATCAAGGGACTCAGCCTAAACTTGGCTGCCCTTCCACAAGATATTTTAAACTAGCTACAGGACGGAGCGACAGTAGAACTCCGTGCTAGGGAAGGACACGCAGTGCAAATGCGAAGTGAACAACGAATCAACATCGAGCCGCTTAGCCCACAACGCGATGAAGTGGTGGCATAGAACCAGTAGTTGGAGCATATCATAGAAGAAGCATGTTGCCACACCACTATTATGAAACCAGCTCAAGAAAAGATAGAAAAGATAGATCAACGCCTTAGAATTCAGCCTCTTCGAGGGGGCAACCTCCTTTACATTACATAAATGAACAATTCTTGGATGATACAAATGAAAAGACCTCCTTTCTATATATAGGAGTCTAAGGGGTCATAACATAACCAGAGCCGACATAACAATAATAATGTAAGGGCACAATAATAATAATAGTGGGCTTCTATGGGGCACAATAGTAACAATATGGGCACTACATGGGTACATCAATATAATAAGTGGTTTGTACTAATAACAATAAGGGGTAACACTAGCAATATAGGGGCCTAACATGCCCCTCTCCTTCAAAAATTGTTGTCCTCAACGCTTGAGTAGTTCTTGATGCTTCTGTATAAAATTCTTGTCGTCCCATGTGGAATCTTCTGCTGGTAAGTACTTCCACCTGATGAGATACGTTGAAATTGATCGATTTCTTAACTGCTCCATATGAGGATTCGGTGCATCCTGTAACCTGACTCTAGAAGTAGCATCTGCATCTGCCAGGCGTGCATTTTGTGATTGTATCCATGCCTGCACTGTGGCATCATCTCGTTTTATAGATGGCCCTACTGATGAAACTGATGAATGCACCAACACTGGGGTATTTGCAGACAGATTAGAACCTCTTTGATGTAATGCTAGCATCTTGCCATGCAGTAAATTAGCTAAACCATTTAAGTCCTGCTTAGCATGTTCTTGACTACTTGCGACTTGATGTCCCTGCAAAACTCTCAATCCAGCTTGATAGTTGCATAGAGAAGAGCTTACTGTGGTGACTGCAATATTTGTACCAGGAGAACTACACCTGCGTTTTGATGCATCACTTGCTTTTTTGGCAACACCACGCGCATCACTGTCATTTGTCATATTTTCAGATTTCATTACCTGAAGACTGGCAATGGACCTTGAACCATCAGCCTGCTTTAATGAGGCCCCATGCATGAGTGTGCTATTTCTTGAGACCATTTCAAGTAATCTGGACTGTGTTACTTCTAAACCAAATTTTGTACCTGCAAGGGCTAGGTCACTGGATGTGGTAACAGTTAAACCTGACCTTATGGAGCCTTGTTTTCCTTCCGGAGAAGGAAAACTAGCTCTTCCATCACCACTAGAATTTAATGTGACATGCCCAATCACTTTAGATTGAGGATTACGAATAGATTGGCAATTATCTATCCCTTGACATATTGCAGAATTTGAAACCAACTGTCTTGCTCACAAAGCCGCTGTAGCTGATGTAACAGTCCTACCTTCAGAAATTAAGTTCTTTGGAAGCCCTTCATCTCTTAGTCTGGGATTATCTTCAGCGTTATTTGATTTAATCTTGGTTTCAACTTGAACAATTGGCGAGGTAGTGGAAGAGGACACTGATGCCACAGATATTCTTTCATGTGACAATAAAGCACGAGGAGGAGCCTCATAATCACCGATCTATCCAGGGCCAAATGAGACACCTGGGGGTAGAGCTCTCCTTATCTTCTGAGCTGCAATCTTCCAGGCAACTGGTCCAAGGTTTGCAGCAAACCGAGCAAGACTTCTTGCATAAGCATGCTCTGACCGAATTCCAACAGGGATTAGTTGCTTTGACTCCCCATCTAGAATAGTAAGTATTGAGTCATTTCCATTCTCTAGTTGGTTAAATGGCCTGTAAGTAGCACGAAGGTTTTCTTCCAACTGCAGTGGCCGCCTTCCATTCTCCAAAACCGGTTGCCTTAACGAGCAGACACTGAATGTTCTTCTGCTTTCTCAGAATTGCTTTCAGCCAAGAATCCCATACCATCTAAATTTCCAATACGATTCCAGGCTTTTCAGCCTTCATATCTTGGTGCTATCCTTTTTTCTTCTTGATATGTCCTTCTATCTCTAGAGTTTTAGGAGTGTTTAATTTCTTCCAATCCTTTACAAGATATGGTCGGATTCATTTCTTGATGCTCAATGTGATCTTTCACTTCTTGAACAATTTTTCTTCTTGATATGTCCCTTCTATCTTGATAGTTTGAGTGTAGTTTTGACCAATGAATTTACAAAGACATGGTTGGATTCATTTCTTCTTTCTTTGATATGATCTTTTCACTTCTTTGCACTTGTTCTTCTTGATTATGTCCTTCTATCTTGAGAGTTTGAGAAGTGGTAATTCTTGCCAATGCTTTACAAGATATGGTATGATTCATTTCTTCTTTCTCTGGGGTGGGGTCTTGGTGTATATCCTCTTCTTTTGATGTTTCTTGATCCATTTCTTCCTCCTCTTCATATTCTATGTAAAATAATTTCTTCTCAGCACACTTATGACCTTTAGTGCATTTGCTATCACAATTGTAACAAAGCCCTTTTTCTCTTTTTTCTTCCAATTGTTGTGGTGTACCCCTTGTAGGTTGTGGGAGGCTAGAAGAAACAACACTTCCATCTTTATAGTTGTGAGGGGTA
>APFE030114167.1:0-41697 GCA_000404065.3 Pinus taeda | reverse complement strand
TGAGTTCAAATCTCCATTTTGTGGGGGCGTTTTTTTTTCATTCCCGCACATTCGCGCACTTTGCCGGCGACTTCAACAATTTTTTTTCAAAAAGCCATAACTTCATCCGGAAGCCTTTTTCAGAGCCGTTTTTTTTTAAAACAGCCTAATTTTTCGAGATCTATCCATTGGAACACTTACTTTCAGCATCTTCAGCTTCAATTTTTTTTAAAAAAATGGAAAGTCCATGCCAAGTCATTCTTGACAACACTAACTACTTCCAATGGGCATCATACATGGAAGATTTACTTAGAAGTAAAGGTCTCTATAGAATAGCCACGGGCCAAGAGAAGAAACCAATAGATGAAGACAAGGTTGCAAAATGGGAAAATAGACAAGATCAAGCACGTGGTTTGATAGGGATGTCTATCTCTCATGATCTTAGATTCCATATTGCAGAACTTGATACTCCTCATGAAGCATTGGAACAAATCACTAAAGTTTTTGGGATTAAAAATGAAATTAGAGCCCATCAACTTGAAAATGAGTTGCTTACATTGGATCCTAATAATTTTTCTTCCATTGAAGATTTCTTGTCCAAATTCAAGACCCTTAGATATCTCTTGGAAGGTGTTAAGGTTAAGAAAGAAGATAGTAACCTTATTTATTGCATTCTTACCAAGTTGGGACCAGCCTACTCTGTGTTTGTTTCCACCTTCCATTCTACAAGAGAAGCCTTCATTCTCAAGGACATGACTACAAGCCCCCTTCCTTTGATGCTTTTTGTGATTCTTTAATAAGAGAACAAGAAAAACTCTTACACCTTGGTCTTCTTAATCTTGGAAACTCTTCTAAGAAAGCGTTAACTGCCCAACAACAACCAAATTCAAAGAATCCTAAGAAGTCGTATCCTAAAAGGAATGGTCCTAAACCAAACAAGGGTCTTAAGCAATTTCAGCCTCAAAATGAAAAATCATTTCACCAGAATGATAAGGCAAATAAAAACAAAGGGAAGAAGACTGATAGACATTGCAACTTTTGTAATCGAGATGGCCACTTATAATCTAAATGCTTTAAGAAGATGGAAGCCTTGGAAGCAGCAATGAAGAAACATAACATCCATTTGGAGCACTCTTCAAATTCATCTTTAGGAATGGCACTTTCTGCATGTGGTTTTCAAGCATCTCGATCTGGCTATGCACTAAATGTATCTTCTTCCTCTCATTCTCATGAGTGGCTCATTGATTCTAGAGCTTCTTATCACGCATTTTCTTAATGAAACGATTAGCACGCTAACGGAGGAATTTCAGGTTTACCATCAAAAAAGTATGCCTTATCATCTGCAGGCTAATGGGATGGTGGAAGCGTTTAATAAAATATTGGAGAGTACGCTAACAAAGTTTTGCAATGCTAAAAGAAATGACTGGGATATGCGCATACCCACGGTGCTATGGGCTTATAGAACGACTTGCAAGAATCTGACTGGACAAACATCGTTCAGGCTGTTTTATGGCGTATAAGCTCTGATGTTGATGGAATACATTGTACCTAGTCTGCGTATAGTGGAATTCACAAGAATGGCGAATCGCGGAGCCTTGGAGGAGAGGCTCGCACAACTAATAGAGCTTGAAGAGGATAGATTACTAGCTGGATTCCATCAACAAGTTCAAAAGGAGCACGAAAAGGCATGGCACAATCGGCACATCAAACTGTGCACCTTCAAGGTAAATGATTTAGTTTTATTATATGACATCAAGTTTGATATATTTCCAGGAAAATTTAGGATGCATTGGTTGGGGCCATATGTCATCGAGGAGATTACCGATGGTGAAGCAGTTTAGTTGGTAAATTTGAATGGAGAGCCATTCCCAGAGAAGGTGAATGGTAGTCGATTTAAGCCATACACCGGAAATTTGGCTAGGTGACTACATGATGGAAGCACAGTCTTAGTGCTCCAGAAAGCTAAAAGCAGGAGCAGAACTATAAACTACACTACCTGGGTTGTGGAGTTGCATGATTAGGAAATTGCATGGAACGAAGGAATGTCACAGTGTCAGCAGAAACACGCGGGGAGCTACACTATCAAAGAAGGGACCACTCAAGGCAACCAGAAAATGACCATTAAGGTCACTATTCATGATTTGACAATGAAAAAATGGTTAAATGGAGCAGAGGGTGGCATTTAAGTCAGAATTTAAGGGCAAGATCCTTCAAAATTTGCTGCCAATATAGCATTTATGAACGAAATTTAGGGGGAACAGTCAGATTTGAATTTGAAAATGCTTATAAATTACAGGTGGCTGCCCAGCGAAAAACACTTGGAATTTTGAGAATTGAGGTGTTGAGCTCTCAGGTGTGTATGAACCATGAGAACTTTGAAACTTTGATATTGATTTTAGCATTAACAGGCTGCCGAACGAAACATAGGAGTTTTTGACTAGCATCATGTCGACGCCCACAGAAACCATGAGTGCTAGAGAAGCAATGGCCACTGAGGGAGTTGCCCCGGAGGTAGAAATGGCAATTGAGGAAGCTACATTGGAGATGGCAAGTGTCAAAGTACCTGCAGAGGTACCCAAATCATCAAGATCACCCAGGTTGAGGCCTACGCTGACCAAAGAGGGTCTGAAAATGAAGAAAGATAAGCATAAAGTGACACTTCTGGTGCACACATCACCCAGAAAACACCCGCAGAAGGAAAATCCCACCGCATAGGAGAAGGGAAAGGTAGTTGACCTGGAACCTAAAGAAGATAGTGAAGAAATCAATATGGATAGGGAACACATTGACATGGGGGCAGAGGATGTTGACATTGAAGGGTCTGACCCTATCTCTAAACTGCACAAATACATTCCTCCATGCTGAGGCAAGGAAAAGGTCCCAAAGGACATTCATGAGAGAAAATTCACACTACATACATTGTTGCCACCAGACAAGATGGAATTTGAAGGACCGCACCTGGTGCATGTGTTATGTGGAATTTTGCATCTACGGGTAAATACAATTTTCCTAGGTGGGTAGATACACCTACAACAACAAATTTAAAGCATTTACCTTTTTTCTATAGAAGATAAATAAGACAAAGGACCTACTTGTTATCTTTTTCTTTCCCTTTGTCTCCTTTGTATGGCTCTCATCGCTCCTTCTTGAACTTAATCCACTCGACAAGTACCTACAATCATAAACAAAGGACAAAAACTAATCAAAGCAAGAGATCTATCTACTATAAGAAAATGGAATCGGAAGCATTTACACATATAATCATCATACATAAAGACAAGAATATGGGAAAAGGTTTAAACAACTTTATTAAGTAGAAGGAAGAGTCACAACCATGAAGTCCAATCCAATGTCACTCCTCCAGCTTGAGTTCCATCCAACATCACATCAAAAGCACAACACTCTAGTAGCATAACAATACTTGCTTACAATATCGAACCTCACACCAACATTATCTCCTTACAAATTCTCAAAGTCCAGCACCTGATCATTATTATGAGTGCTCAATTTATAGGGAAATGGAGGTGCTTTTGTCATAGATTGGACATTGAATGGCTTTCCAATTTGGGAGTTAGTTTCCATGGAGGAAGGGATGAGAGGATAGGAGGTTATTTGATTCATTCCCTATCCAATTTTGAGCTCATGGGAGCAAATAAGAGGTGGGAATCTTCTAGAATGGTCTAGAATGCAAGAATATTCCTAGAACCCTATGAATATTTCACTCAATTCCGCTCGGTACAAGTCAAAGTGGGCCTAGGTGCTCTGCAGAGTAGGCTAGAATGGGTCTAAGTGTTCTGCAATACTTACCCCTAACCAAGGCTACGCTGGTCCCTCAAGGAGTCATTTTAGGATGTCTTCAGGCCAAGAAACTCTCAGGAATGATGGCATTCAATGCGATGACTTGTCTAAGGCATGTAACAACATAATTAGGGTTTGATGATCCCTAGAAGTAAAGATCTGAATGTTGGGTGTGGAGCCTGATTATCTTCTGTATTCAAAGGTCTCAGCCGGATGTATACCCTAGGAAGACTGTACACCCCTCCACATGGGGGGGTGCGGTGGGGACTTGTCCCCCTGTGGGGGTTCAGGGGGGGCTGAACCCCCCAGCTAGGGGGTCCAGGGGCCAGCGGGCCCCCAGTGGGGGTTCGGGGTAGCACCCTTGAAGCTAAAAATAGATGTAAAATTGTCATGTAAAGTCTAGTAATTTCTAGTCAATCTGGGCTGTTCACTAGGCAGATGATCTGATGGTAGAAGTTATGTTTAATTTAGGATTTTTTTCCCTAGAAGGAAACCCCTCAATATTAATGAGGAAATTGTATTGCGTCTATGTATATCTATATTCTCAGTCAGGAAGAGAGAGGAGATTGAGAGCAAAGAGGGTGTTACAGTGGATTTTCTATAGGTTGTATCTCTTCAGTTTGCTGGATAATATAATAAAATAAGGACTGGTTGTTTCTCCGTGGACGGAGCCCTAATTGGGTGTACCACGTATATTTGTGTCTCTCTTATTTTATGTGTTTTATGTGTTTATATTTCTGCAATATTTTATGTGTTCCATTGCTCTGTAATATATAATTTTCTAACAACTGGTATCAGAGCTGAAGGTCTATTTAGCTAATAAACTCGCAGGAGAGAAGGGTTCCTGGTAGGTTTAGGGTCGAAAAATTCAAAGACCAAAATTACCAGCTGTGGAAGATGTAGATGGAAGATTATCTATATCAGAGAGATATATACCTACCATTGGGTGGAAAGACAAAGAAGCCGATGAGTATGTCAGACACAGAATGGGATATTCTCAACAGAAAAGCACTTGGAACAATAGGGCTGTGCCTAGTGGCGTCAGTAGTGTTTAATATTTCAAAGAAACTACAACAGAGGGTTTAGTGTTGGCATTAGCCAAACTATATGAAAAACCCTAAGCCTCAAATAAGGTATTTCTTATGAAGCGTTTATTCAATATGAAGATGCCAGAAAGTTGGAATGGCTTAGTTATGGCCATTAGTAACTCTGTCTTTGGATCTAGTACTTTAAAGTTTGATGATGTTGTCAGTGCAATCCTTAGCGAGGAAATGTGACGAAAAAGCTCTAGTGGGACATCATGTAATGCTTTGATTGCAGAGACTAGGGGAAGAAAAATGGAAAGAGGAAAGAGCCCAAGATATTGCAGTAAGTCAAGAAAAGGTAGATCCAAGTCTAAATCAGGGATAGTGTGTTGGAAATGTGGGAAGAAAGGACACCTGAAGAAAGATTGCAAATCTCGGAAGGGAAAAGAAGGAGACACGCAGCAAGAAACTAATCATGAAGTGAATGTAACAGGTGATGTGTTGCAAGATGCTTTGATTCTTTAATTAGAAAATATTATTGATGCCTGAGTGGTAGATTCAGGGGCCTCATTCCATGCCACAACTGATAAGAAACATTTTGATGATTATGTTCAAGGAGATTTTGGACAGGTTTGATTAGGTGATGATAAACCCTATAAAATCATTGGAATGGGTACAGTTTTCATAAAACAACAAAAGGGAAATCAATGGCTATTGAAGGAGGTAAGGCATGTTCCAGATCTGAAGAAAAATCTGATTTCAACAAGGTAGTTGGGAGGTGAAGGTTGCGTAAGTACTTTCATAGATAAAACCTGGAATGTCACTAAAGGATCCTTGGTAATAGCGAAAGGAGGAAAGGTTGGTACATTGTATCTATGCAATGGTGTTTCTAATTTTGTTAATGCTTTAACCTCTACAGGAGAAGATACGACATTGTGGCATCATAGGCTCGGGCACATGAGTGAGAAGGGGATGCAGATTCTTCACTCAAGAAATTTGTTGCCAGGTTTGAAGCATGTTGATTTAAAATTCTATGAGAATTGTATTTATGGAAAACAGAAGAGAGGCAGATTTTTTAGAGTTGGGAAAGAAAATAAGAGCGAAAAATTAGAGCTTTTTCATACAGATGTATGGGGACTAGCTCAGGTATCATCTCTTGGTGGCTCTCGTTATTATGTTACTTTTATTGATGATGCAACCAGAAAAACCTGGATTTATTGTATTCAAAATAAATCTGATGTATTTGATACTTTCAAGAAATGGAAATATTTGGTTAAGAATGATACAGGGAAAAGGTTGAAGTGTCTTAGATCAGATAATGGAGGTGAATATTGCAGCAAAGAGTTTGATAGGTATTGTTCAAAAAATGGAATTTATAGAGAGAAGACAGTTCCAAAAACACCACAAGAAAATGGCATGTCATAAAGGATGAACAGAACAATCATGGAGTGTGCAAGGTGCATGAGATTGCATGCAAGATTGCCTTTACAATTTTGGGCAGATGCTGCAGATATTGTTGTTTATATAATAAATAGAGGGCCTTCAAGTTCCTTAGATGGTGGTATTCCAAAGGAGGCATGGATAGGTAAAAAGGTAAACTACTCTTTTTTAAATACTTTTGGTTGTGAAGCCTTTGTCCACATTAATAAAGAAAATAGAACAAAGCTTGAGGAAAAATCAAAGAAATGTACCTTTATTGGATATGGTGTTAATGATTTTGGTTATCACTTTTATGATTATGAAAAACACAAAATCATTAGGAGCAAAGATGTCATATTCAATGAATTTTTTTTGTATAAGGATTAACTACAGGAAAAGAAACAAGAAAAAGAAAACAAATAATACACAATGCTTGACGATATCACAAGAAAAGTGATGGTGCCTGAAAATCATAATGATCAACAGTCAGAACAACAACCACAACAGCAACAAGCACTTCAAACACCTGAAAGTGGTGTTAGAAGATCTACTAGGATAAGTATACCCCCTAAATGATACTCTCCTTCATTATATTATGCATTGTTGACTGATTCTGGTGAACCAAAATATTATGAAGAAGCAGTGCAAGTAGAAACCAGGAAGAAGTGGGAGCAAGCCATGAAAGAAGAGATGGACTCCTTAGCACATAACCAAACTTGGGACTTAGTCAGGTTGCCTGAAGGTAAAACAACATTGCAGAATAAATGGGTTTACAAGTTGAAGGAAGACGATGGAGGTAGAAAAAGGTATAAAGCTAGACTTGTGGTGAAAGGGTTTGCACAGAAAAAGGGTATAGACTTTGATGAGATATTTTCTCCTGTTGTGAAAATGACTTCAATCAGAACTATTCTAATTCTAGTAGCAGCTGAAAATTTGCATCTTGAGCAGTTAGATGTAAATACAACTTTTCTCCATGGGGATTTGGAGGAAGAGATATATATGCAACAGCCACAAGGATATGAGGTAAAAGGGAAGGAGAAACTAGTGTGCAGGTTGAAGAAAAGCTTGTATGGCTTAAAACAGGCTCCAAGACAGTGGTATCTAAAATTTGATAGGTTTATGTCTAAACAAGGTTATACTAGGTGTCACTCTGAACATTTTTCTTATCTCAAAAGGCAAAATGATGGCAGTTATATTATATTGTTATTGTATGTAGATGACATGCTTATTGCAGGTTCTAACATGCAGGAAATAGATGTGCTCAAAAGGAAATTGACAAACTTATTTGCAATGAAGGATTTAGGTGCTACAAAATAAATCCTTGGTATGAGAATAACTAGAGACAGGAAGAATCACAAATTAACATTGTCTCAAAGTAAGTACATAAAAAAGGTGTTGAAAAGGTTTAATATGCAGAATGAAAAACCAGTTAGTATACCTTTGGCTAGCCATTTCAAATTAAGTAAGGAGGCGTGTCCCAAGGCTCAGGAAGAAATGGCTTATGTGTCTAAAGTTCCATATGCATCAAAAATTGGAAGCTTAATGTATGCAATGGTATGCACAATGCCTGATATTGCACATGTAGTAGGAGTTGTAAGCAGGTACATGAACAATCCAAGAAAAACACATTGTATGGCGGTGAAGTGGATTCTCAGGTATTTGAGAGGTACCACAAATCAAGCATTATGCTTTGGTTATTCAAACATTGCTCTACAGGGATATGTTGATGCAGATATGGAAGGTGACAGAGATAACAGGAGGAGCACTACACCATATGTATTTATTGTAGGTGGAACAGCTGTCAGTTGGGTTTAAAAAATCCAAAGTTTTGTTGCAATTTCAACAATAGAAGCAGAGTATGTTGCTGCTATAGAGGCTAGTAAAGAAATGATTTGGTTATAAAGGTTTCTGGATGAATTGGGTAAGAAGTAGGAGTTGGGCTAGTTATACAGTGACAGCCAAAGTGCCATACATCTTGCAAATAACTCTGCATTTCATTCCAAGACTAAACATATACAGCTCAAGTACCATTTCATACGGTCAACATTGGAAGATGGATAGTTGAAGTTGAAAAAGATACACACTAGCCATAATTTTGCAGATTTGTTAACAAAAGTTGTAACCAGGGAGAAACTCAGAATCTGCTCAGTTTCAATTGGTCTTCAAGTATGATGAGGAAGATGAGAAACAACCAGGTCTAAAGTGGAGTTATTTTCTAGCAAATGAAGCAGCGGTGGAGTTGCTATAATCAATCTCCAACTGGGAGATTGTTGGGTGTGGAGTTTGATTATCTTCTGTATTCAAAGGTATCATCCGAATGTATACCCCAGGAAGATTGTATACCCCTCCACGCGGGGGGCCAATCCCCCCTGGCTGGGGGGTCCGAGGCCAGCAGTCCCCCGGGCGGGGGTTCAGGGGCAGTGCCCCCGAAGCTAAAAACAAATGTAAAATTGCCTTGTAAAATTCTAGTAATTTCTAGTCAATCTGGGCCATTCATTAGGCGGATGATATGACAGTAGAAGTTATGTTTAATTTTGGTTTTTTGCCCTAGAAGGCAACCCATCACTATATATGAGGGAATTTTATTGCATCTATGTATCTCTATATTCTGAGTGAGGAAGAGAGAGGAGATTGAGAGCGAAGAGGGTTTTTACAACGGATCTGTTGTAGGTTGTATCTCTTTAAAGTTTGTTGGATAATATAAAAGGAAGGACCGGTTGTTTCTTTGTGGATGTAGCCCAAATTGGGTGAACCACGTATATATGTGTCTCTCTTGTTTTATGTGTTTTCTGTATTTATATTTCTGCAATATTTTATGTGTTCCATTGCTCAGTAATATATAATTTTCTAAAGAAAGAATTTTTTCAAGTGCCTATTGAGTCTTATACATGGGGACAAATATATTCAATTATTACTAAAGCTTTGGTTGGTCTTTGCATGAGCTCAAAAGTTAATAAGTTTCTAGAAAAGCTGGCCAGGTTCTCCGATAGCAAATCATTGTGCAACAAGTATGGGTTATCTCTTAAGGATCCATTAGTGAAAAGGAGAAAAATCAAGAAACGAGCCAAGAAAGAAAATAATTTATCAACTAGAAAAGACTTTAAGAAGAAAGGACGATCTTTTAGACAACATAAAAGAAAGGGATATTACAAATATGTCCCTAGGACACATTATTATAAACCATCTGACATTCACCTGCATAGTGCCAAGTAAGAAAAATGGGATAAATTGACATGTTGGTTGTGTGGAAAAAATGGGCATACTGCAAATAACTGTCCAGTAGGTGAAGAATAAAAAAGAAATCGAGGCAAGAATCTCAGCCTCAAAATCAAAAATTAAGAACTCCAAAAATAGAGGCAAAGTATCTTTGCATGAGATGTGGGTCTAGAAATCATAAAACTGATCATTTTGCCCCAATGTAGTGATCAAGGAACACCCCCAAATTCAGCAACAACAGTTGCTTGACTCATCTGTTGAAAGTTCTAATTCTAGTTCTGTATATACTTCAGAAGAAGAAGTTGAACAATTAAATTTTTATGCAAATGCTTGTGACTATTCAGATTTTGAAAATTGTAAATGTATTTTCTCTTATGAATCTGAAGTTTCTAATGAAGATATACAACCACATAAATACAAAGAAAAAATTCTTATGGCACAAACAGAAGAAGATGAGATAAAAATATTGTCCGAAATAAAAGCTATGGAAGTAGGAGAAATGATGAATCGCCTTATGCAAGCCTTCATGGACCAAATGAAATCTTCCAATAGAAGTTCTTCAAAGAAGCCACTCTTCATTGATGCCTCTTATGAAAAGAATGCAAAATAATTCCAAAGGCATAAAAAACAAGATAAGTTTCGCGTGCTTACCTTGGGGGAGGCAAGTCATGAAATTCACAATCTCAAATCTAAAATTTCTGTTCTTAAATCTCAGATTGTGAGATTAGAAAAAGGGAAATCCATTGATGGAGTAGATCTTATAGAAGAATATGATATAGAATAATTTTACAAACCAAATGTATAGATTTATGAAGGAAGAAAAGATACGGCTTCAGGTTTTTAGGAGATGAGGATACTCACCATCGAGTACCAGCAACATCATGTACAAATAAATATTTGCATACAGGGACAGATGTTCAATTTGACTGCTTTTATTGATTCTGGAGCAAATGTAACATTCTAAATACAAAAGTAATCCCTGATAAATATTCGATGACAACAAAAAGAAAAGTTATTGGCTTGGGAAGTAAAACACTGAAGTATGAAATTCCCAAAGCATCTATCTGCTTTGATAATCACTACATAAATTTAAAATTTACAGTTTTTGACATCCCTGTTGATTGTATTTTAGGTAACATATTTTTGGCTGCTGTTGAACCACATGGTTCATTTAGAACAAAATGGAATAAGGGTGGATATTTTATTACTCTTCCTACCTCCTCGGATGGTCCAAGAAAGATTAAATTACCATATGTCTCAGCTCCACAAGTCTCAACAATGGTTCAGACTATGGAAGAGCTAAAGAAAGTTGAATCAAAGCTGACAGATCTAAAGGATCTGAAATCCACCATTCATATCTCACAGTAGCTAAGCTTACCAACAATACAAAAGAAGATTTCAGAATTAAAGGCACAAATTGAGAAAAAGTGTTGTGCAGAATATCCAAATGCTTTTTGGCACAAAAAGCAATATTGTGTAGAATTTCCCTATAAAACAGAATATACAGGCAAACCATGTAAAGGTAAGGCAATTCCAATGAACAGAATATCATGAGCTCTGCGAAAAAGAAATCAAGAATCTGTTGAGTAAGAAATTGATCAGAGAATCAAAGAGCCCATGGAATTGTTATGGGATCTATGTAAATAAAAGAGAAGGACAAATCAAAGGAATCCCAAGGCTAGTCATAAATTATAAGCCTTTGAACTCAGTACTAGCAGATAATACATATCCAATTCCCCACAAAGGAGATATGATAAGTAGAATAGCGGGAGCAAAAATATTTTCCAAGTTCGATCTGAAATCAAGGTTTTGGCAAGTTGCTATATCAGAGAAGGATAAATTCAAAACAGCTTTCATTGTCCCAGTCGGACATTATGAATGGAATGTGATGCCTTTCAACCTCAAGCATGCACCATCTAAGTTATAGAAGGTGATGGACTCTATATTCAAACCCTTCTTCGATTGGCTAATTGTGTATATACATGATATACTTATTTTTTCAAAAAAATTGCAAGATCATTTTAAACATACACAGACCTTTGTAAATACAATAAAGTGGAATGGTCTTGTATTAAGTAAAAAGAGAATCGAATTCTTTCAGACTTCCATTAAATTTCCTGGCCATACCATATTCAATGGCCAAATCTCCTTGCAAAAACATGCTCTGGAATTCTCTAACAGATTTCTAGACATCATTATAGACAAGACGCAGCAACAAAGATTTCTTGGTTGTTTAAATTATGTAAGTAATTTCTATCAAGACTACACCAAGGAAAAAATCTTATTAAATCAGAGGCTGCGCAAAAATCTTGAATCTTATACTTCAACCCATACCAGAGCAGTTCAAAAAATTAAAGCCAAGGTCAGAAACCTTCCCATACTGTATATATTTGATGATGCAGCTTATAAGAATGTAGAATCTAATGCCAGCAACATCAGATGGGGGCGTATATTAAAACAGAAAAAAGATAATGAAGAATAGGTTATCCAGTTCGCTTTAGGAACATGGAACCCCACTGAGGAAAGATATTCTACTATAGAAAAAGAGGTGAAAGTAGCATGGAATATCATCGACAAATTTGAGTTACATCTGGTTAATAAACCATTTATTCTCAGAACAGATGCATCTACCCTTAAGAAGGTGCTTACTAAAGATATCAAGAATCCTAGAGGAGCCAAATTCGCTAGATGGCAAGCCCTCTTTGCCAATTTTGATTTCCAAGTGGAACACATCAAAGGAGTAGACAATTGTCTACCTGATTTTCTCAGCCAAGAATACATACAAACCCAACCACAAGAACAAGAACATGTTTTCGTTATTGTTACTGAATGGGACCTAGATAAACAACAAGAAGTTCTCAGAACTATCAAAGAAGACCAAAGCTAGGAAGACTACAAGAAAAACTGGAAGCCAACCTGGTAGCGAAGACAAACAAAAGTCTTAGGTGCGGATCTACAACCACATACAGATATTTTACACCTAGTGCCTTAAAGAAGAGTATTTCCCAAGGGAAATCGTTGAATCCATGACATGGTGTATACCAACAATATGGCTGTAGCTCACTAAGAAGAAGAGGCATTACTAAATAATTTTGCATGACATCACAATGATCTGGTCTAAAGGAGGAAGACAAAGAAATATTTATCATAGATATTTTGTCATCAACAAAACCGGAAACATAGATGGACAATCACTAGAAATTCTCCTATCTTATGGCCACAAAATAATCCTAATCTTATTTTTCCTAACACTGTCTTTAATTTTGCAGGTTACAAAAAATTATGGTGGGATATCCTAAATGTTGATGGAAAGAAAGAAACTCATTATACAAAATTAAAATTTGGATCAATTAGGACCATTGCAAAGAAATCAATTTTTAGGATGGTTAGGTGACTGGTGGAAGGATTTTGGAATAAATTGCACTGCTATAGATCCAATATTTTATGAAAGTTATTTTCAAATTTCATGTGACAAATGCTTCGACAGAAATTCCATTGAGTGTTTTCATATTCCCTGTACCACAGTAAGTGATCTGCTGAATTATCCAGATCACCATATACTACAACAATTTATGGCTAGGCATGATGAATGGCTAGTCACGACTAAAATAAAGCATCAATATGTGTTGAATAAGCCTATGATAGTCCGACGGATCTATACAATGGAATGGGATGGCCTCATTTATCCTAGAAATAGGTTTGCAAGAATTACAGCTCTTGGTGAATCATCCTATAGTGCTAGTCCTTCTTCATAAAAAGGTTTCTGTGGGTTTATCTAGAAAGCTCCACTGTGTAATTATGTTTCCCAGTCATGAGGACTATTCATGGCTAGTTTCCTCATGGGCCTTCACTGGTTAAAACGCATCCACATTGTAGATAACATGCTTTCTGTAGGATTGATTGTAATCTTGTAATAGGAAAAAGATTCTTTAGTCACAAAACTCAGAGCACTTTTCTGACTTTTGGTGGATATTGAACCACATCTCCATGATTGATAGAATATTTTGTACTCAACTTGTCAATCCGATGGTTGGATGTTTGTTCCCTCTTCTTCCTATAAAACAAAGGGAGTCAGGCTCATTCAGGGCATCAAGAGTTAGAGTTATTGAGTCTTTTGGAGTTGAGAGTCGAGAGCTTCTCCTGCTCCGAAACTGCGTACATTATGTCTGATCTACTTGCATCACGAGAGGAACTCAAGTGTTTAGGTTATCTTAGAATCCTGCGCATTAGTGTGAGAGCACTGTTGAGAAACTGAAGTGGACGGATCATTAGTGTGTCTATTTATATGTGTGTTTCGAGTATATGTTCAAAGACAGAGTCTGTGTAATCGCTAGGTAGCCTCTAGTAAGCTATCTCAATATTGAGTAGCATCAGTCTGGTAAATGCAAACACAGTCCATCTCTGGTATGAATAGACTGTAAAACCAATGTAATCCATATTTGAAAATTTTAATAAAAGAGTGATATTTCATTTCTGCAACGAGTACTTTTGTGCTTAAAAAGAATTAAGTTGTAGGTAGTATTTTCTTATAGTTACTCTTGTATAAAATTTCACCAATGGTTCGCCAAAGCACTGAAGGTATGCCAGACACCATATAAGGCATGAATGTTGTTGAAGAGGTAATGTGTTAGTAGGTTTAAGTTGGGTTCATAACAACAGGAGTGAAGTGGCAAAGTATAGAAGAGACTCAGCAAGGCCAAGAGTCCAACAAGCTTGAGTTGCTGGTTTTTTGCAATCATCTGGAATAGAACCAAACCGCCAATCTGGTATAAGGCCATTAGTTGATCAAGATAACCAAGACCATATCTTGGTTTAACTGGTCTCATTATTGAAAACATTTGGGTTAACCTCAGATCTTCATTTTCCAAAGTAGGAATCTCATGCATCATCAAAACATGCTTTGACTCATGAGGAAATGGAATATTTGAGCACTTAGGATTAGGACATGGATTGATAGAAGTTGTAGGTGGGGCTTCAACAGTCCTAGGATGATGATTCTCATGGATTACCAAATCTGAAATTTGGCTTAAAATAACTGGATACTAACACTTTGGGCATTTAACTTCTAGGGAAGAAAAAATTACAATCTGGGCTAATTCAAACAATGAAATATGTTTGCAAATATTTACAAGGAAACTTGTGCAAGTAGTGTCAACAAGTTCGGGATTTCTATGTAATGGGGAGCTCCTGCACATTCGCTCTATCCTCTTTCTATTTATAGTAGATCCGTGGGGAAAAGATAAGAGGACAAATGAGCACTCTTCTCTGATATTTACAGAAGTAATTTTCTTGACGGACGGAGGCCTGGGATTTGAAACCACCTAGTGTTTAGGGAATGTCAAATCTTCCCACCTAATTGTTTGGTGTTCTATTTTTTTATTTCTAGAGTCTTTTAACACCACAACACTATCTTTAGAATCTTTACTAGGAGCATGCATGATAGCAGGATACAGGGTATTTGTGTGCCTGAAGTAGCCTCTGGTTTGGATTGCTATATTATGTCTTTTCTTATTCATATCAAATCTAGTTGCCTGGATTTGGAGCTGGAGAATGCTCTCAATGGTTTCATCAAAGACATAAACTAAAAAATTTGGATAGCAATCAAAATAAACTGGACCATTTGAAAGAGGTGCAACTATCCCTCCTATTAATGAATCTGTATATTTGTTGTGTGTAAGATCTTGGATAGTGGCTAACACAAAAGTATGCAAACCCTAATGGGTTAATGCATGTATTCAAATTCTGATACAACCCAAATTGTTTGGGGTTAAGTAAAGGAATAGATTGTACATAGTCAGAATTTTCCTAGATCTAACTGATAGAGTCTTTTATACTTATCCTAGTAGCGGAAATTAAATGGAAGGCAAACAGATCTGCATAGACTTCTGAAGCATTAATTGAAGGTAGCTACCATCTAGCAAAAGATTGGCTTTCTTTGTATTCAAGTTCAACATAATTTAAAACTTTACTAGATGCAACAGCGAACATATCCCGAAGGGGATTTTCTTGAGCGGATGACTCTTACTCTTCTATATCACGGTATGAAACAGACTTTCTAATTGAATCCATTTTATATAGAGTGATGTAAAAATGAGTACTGACCCGATGAACCAGACGTTACTGGCTCTGATACCAATTTCTTGCAGGGGCTGCTCACTAAGGCTTGCTGGACTCTTGGCCTTGCTGAGTCTCTTCTCTACTTTGCCACTTTACTCATGTTGTTATGAACCAAACTTGAACCTACTAACACCTTTCACAAGCAGACAACCTCTTCAACAACATCCATGCCTTATACGGTCTTTGTTGTCCCTTCAGTGCTTTGACGAACCATTGGTGAAATTTTATACAGGAGTAACTATAAGCAAATACTACCTACAACTTAATTTTTTTAAAGCACAAAAGTACTCAATGTGGAAATGAAATATCACTCTTTTATTAAAATTTTCAGATATGGATTACACTAGATTTACAGTCTATTCATACCAGAGATGGACAGTGTTCACGTTTACCAGATTGATGCTACTCAATACTGAGATAGCTTACTGGAGACTACCTGGCGATTACACAAACTCTGTCTTTGAACATATACTCGAAACACACATATAAATAGACACACTAATGATCCGACCACTTTAGGTTCTCACCAGTGCTCTCACACTGATGTGCAGGCTTCTCAGATCACCTAAAGACTTGATTTCCTCTCGTGATGCAAGCAAATCAGACTTAATGTATGCAGTTGTAGAACAGGCGAAACTCTCAACTCTCAACTCCAAAAGACCCAATAACTCTAACTCTTGATGCCCCAAATGAACCTAACTCCCTTCGTTTTATAGGAAGAAGAGGGGACAAACATCCAACCATCAGACTGAAAAGTTGAGTATGAACGATTCTACCAATCATGGAGATGTGGTTCAATATGCACCAAAAGTCGGAGAAGTGCTCCAAGTCTCGTGACTAAAAAATCTTTTTCCTATTACAAGATTACAATCAATCCTACGGAAAGCATATTATCTACAATGCGGATGCCTTTTAACCAGTTACGACCCATAAGGAAACTGGCCATGAATAGTCCTCATGACTAGACAACATAATTACACAGTGGAGCTTTCTGGATAAACCCACGGAAACCTTTTTATGAAGAAGGACTAGCACTGTAGGATGATTCACCAAGAGCTGTAATTCCCGAAAACCTATTTCTAGGATAATTGAGGCCATCCCATGCCTTTGTATAGATCCTTCGGACTATCATAGGCTTATTCAACACATATTGATGCTTTATTTTAGTCATTACTAGCCATTCATCATTCCTAGCCATAAATTGTTGTAGTATATGGTGATCTGGATAATTCAATAGATCACTTACTATGGTACAGGGAATATGAAAACACTCAATGGCATTTCTGTGGAAGCATTTGTCACATGACATCTGAAAATAACTTTCATAAAAGATTGGATATATAGTAGTGCAATTTATTCCAAAATCCTTCCACCAGTCACCTAACCATCCTGAAAATTGATTTCTTTGCATGGTCCTAAATTATCCAAATTTTAATTTTGTAGAATGAGTTTCTTTCTTTCCATCAACATTTAGGAGAGCCCGCCATAATTTTTTGTAACCTGCAAAATTAAAGGCAGTGTTAGGAAAAATAAGATTAGGATTATTTTGTGGCCATAAGATAGGAGAATTTCTGGTGATTTTCCAATCTGTGTTTCTGGTTCTGTTGATGACAAAATATCTGTGATAATATTTCTTTGTCTTCCTTCTTTAGACCAGATTATTGTGATGTCATGGAAATTATGTAGTAATGCCTCTTCTGCTTGGTGAGCTGCAACCATACTATTGGTATACACCATATCATGGATCCAGCGATTTCCCTTGGGAAATACTCTTCTTTTAGGCACTAGGTGTAAAATATCTGCATGTGGTTGTAGATCTGCATGTAAGACTTTTGTTTGTCTTAGCTGCCAGGTTGGCTTCCAGTTTTTCTTGTAGTATTCCCAGCTTTAGTCTTCTTTGATAGTTCTGAGAACTTTTTGTTGTTTATCTGGGTCCCATTCAGTAACAGTAACAAAAACATGTTCTTGTTCTTGTGGCTAGTTGTATGTATTCTCGGCTGAGAAAATCAGGTAGACAGTTGTCTACTCCTTTGATGTGTTCCACTTTGAAATCAAAATTGGCAAAGAGGGCTTGCCATCTGATGAATTTAGCTTCTCTAGGCTTCTTGATATCTTAGTAAGCACCTTCTTAAGGGCAGATGCATCTGTTCTGAGAAGAAATGGTTTATTGACCAGATAGATCTCGAATTTGTCAATGCTATTCCATGCTGCTTTCACCTCTTTTTCTATAGTAGAATGTCTTTTCTCAGTGGGGTTCCATGTTCCTGAAGTGAACTGGATAACATGTTCTTCATTATCTTTTTTCTATTTTAATATACCCCCCCATCCGATGTTGCTAGCATCGGATTCTACAACCTTATAAGGTGCATCATCAGATATATACAGTATGGGAAGGTTTTTGACCTTGGCTTTAATTTTTTGAACTGCTTTGGTATGGGTTGAATTCCAAGGTTTAGGATTTTTTCACAGCCTCTAATTTAATAAGCTTCTATCCTTGGCATAGTCTTGTTAGAAATTACTTACATAATTTAAACAACCAAGAAATATTTGTAGCTGCTTCTTGTCTGTAATGATGTCTGGAAATCTGTTAGAGAATTCCAGAGCATGTTTTTGCAAGGAGATTTGGCCATTGAATATAGTATGGCCAATAAATTTAATGGAAGTCTGAAAGACTTCAATTTTCTTTTTACTTAATACAAGACCATTCCTCTTTATTGTATTTACAAAGGTCTGTTTGTGTTTAAAATGATCTTGCAAATTTTTTGAAAAAATAAGTATATCATCTATATACAGAATCAACCAATCGAAGAAGGGTTTGAATATAGAGTCCATCACCTTCTGGAACTTAGATGGTGCATGCTTGTGGCCAAAAGGCATCACATTCCATTCATAATGTCTGGCTAGGACACTGAAAGCTATTTTGAATTTATCCTTCTCTGATATAGAAACTTGCCAAATTCCCAATTTCAGATCGAACTTGGAAAATATTTTTGCTCCTGCTATTCTGCTTATCAGATCTCCTTTGTGGGGAATTAGATATGTATTATCTGCTAGTACTGAGTTCAAAGGCTTATAATTTTTTACTAGCCTTGGGATGCCTCTGATTTGTTCTGCTCTTTTATTTACATAGAACCCATAACAATTCCACGGGCTCTATGATTCTCTGATCAATTTCTTACTCAAAGGATTCTTGGTTTCTTTTTCGCAAAGCTCACTATATTCCTTGTTCATCAGAATTGCCTTACTTTTACATGGCTTGCCTGTATATTCTGTTTTATAGGGCAATTCTACACAATATTGCTTTCTGTTCCAAAAAGAATTTGGATCTTCTACACAACACTCTTTCTCAATTTGTGCCTTTAATTCTGAAATCTTATTTTGTATTGTTGGTAAGCTTAGTTGCTGTGAGATATGAATGGTGGATTTCAGATCCTTTAGATCTGTTAGCTTTGATTCAACTTTCTTTAGCTCTTCCATAGTTTGAACCATTGTCGAGACTTGTGGAGCTAAGACATATGGTAATTTAATCTTTCTTGGACCATCCGAGGAGGTAGGAAGAGTAATAAAATATCCACCCTTATTCCTTTTTGTTCTAAATGAACCATGTGGTTCAAAAACAACCAAAAATATGTTACCTAAAATACAATCAACAGGGATGTCAGCAACTGCAAATTTTAATTTTATGCAGTGATTATCAAAGCAGATAGATGCTTTAGGAATTTCATACTTCAACATTTTTCTTCCCAAGCCAATAACTTTTCTTTCTGCTGTGATCCAATATTTAGCAGGGATTACTTTTGTATTTAGAATATTCACATTTGCTCCAGAATCAATAAGAGCAGTCAAATTGAACATCTATCCCTATATGCAAATATCTATTTGTACATGATGTTGTCGGTACTCGATGTTGAGTATCCTCAACTCCTGAAAACGTGAAGCAATATCTTTTCTTCCTTCATAAATATGTACATTTGGTTTGTAAAATTCTTCTGTAGGATCTACTCCATCAATGGATTTGCTTTTCTAATCTCACAATCTGAGATTTAAGAACAGTAATTTCAAATTTGAGATTGTGAATTTCATGACTTACCTCCCCCAATGTAAGCATGCGAACCTTATCTTGCTGTTTATGCCTTTGGAATGATTTTGCATTATTTTCATAAGAGGCATCAATGAAGAGTGGATTCTTTGAAGAACTTCTGTTGGAAGATTTCATTTAGTCCATGAAGGCTTCTATAAGGCGATTCTTCATTTCTCCTTCTTCCATAGCTTTTATTTGGGATAAAATTTTTATCTTGTCTTCTTCTGTCTATGCCTTAATAATTTTTTCTTTGTATTTCTGTGGTTGTATATCTTCATCAGAAGATACATTAGAAACTTCAGATTCAGAAGAGAAAATACATTTACAATTTTCAGAATCTGAACAGTCACAAGCATTTGCATAAAAATTTAATTGTTCAACTTCTTCTTCTGAAGTATATACGGAACTAGAATTAGAACTTTCAACAGATGAGTCAAGCAAGTGTTGCTGCTAAATCTTGGGGTGCTCCTTGATCACTACATTGGGGCAATGATCAGTTTCATGATTGCTAGACCCACATCTCATGCAAAGATATTGAGCCTCTGTTTTTGGAGTTTTTAATTTTTGATTTTGAGGCTGAGATTTCTTGCCTTGATTTCTTTTTTGATTCTTCACCTACTGGATAGTTTGCGGTATGTCCATTTTTTCCACACAACCAACATGTTAATTTATTCCATTTTTCTTGCTTGGCACTATGCAGGTGAATCTCAGATGGTTTATAATAATGTGTACTAGGGACATATTTGTAATATCCCTTTCTTTTATGTTGTCTAAAAGATAAACCTTTCTTCTTGAAGTCTTTTCTGGTTGATAAATTCTTTTCTTTCTTGGCTTGTTTCTTGATTTTTCTCCTTTTTACTAATGGATCATCAAGAGATAACCCATACTTGCTGCACAATGATTTGCTGTCAGGGAACCTGGATAGCTTTTCTATAGACTTATTAACTTTTGAGCTCATGCAAATACCAACCAAAGCTTTAGTAATAATTGAATATATTTGTCCCCATGTGTAAGACTCAAAAGGCATTTGAAAGAATTCTTGCAGTCTGAGATAGTCAACAAACCTGGAAGAAAGTGATGCAAGATAGAATTGCTTCCATAACAAGTTCTTTGAGTCTTTAACTTCATAGATTCTCTGCATCGAATCCCGATGGAAGTCTTCATATTGGGATATTTTATTGCACTTGAGATTCATTAAAATGATCTCATGCTTATTGGTTATTTCTACCTCAAAACACCACCAGTGTTCAACAATCATGGAGGTCAAGGCTCCAATCATGTTGTTTTGTATTGTCCCATTTAAATTATGGACTATATTTCCTTGTTCATCCTTGAGCAACTGTTCTTCCATCTATTTGATTAAAGAAGGAGAGGATTCTGTTTCCCACCATTTTGATAATGTGCCTGTGAAACACTGGATAATTGTTTTGCAGGCTTCTACCTCAGTTTTTCCTCTTAGACACATAAGTGTATATTCTGTAAACATCATGTCTACCATTTGTTTTATCTGGCCGACACTGAGGTTATCTATAGTCCATTCCTTATGAGAATTAGGGAAGAAAGTGTGGGTTTCAGGTAGTTTGCCTTTTCCTCTGATATCAGGTGCTGAATACCTATTGTACTGACTTTCCAGAGGCTCTTATATAGGCATAACATCTGTCTCTTTTTCTTCTTCCTTAAATAGACTCGCTATAGAAATATGTTCACTTGAATCTCAACTTTTTTTGGTTCTTTGCATGCAATTTATTTGGAGAATAGAAAAGGAAATCTGTTGACTAGCTTGACAGGATTCTGAATACGGACACTTGCTTTATGCAGAAAAGAAGAAGGAACTGATTTTTCTATATTGGATATAGATAATTGATTCACCTTCTGTACCAGTTCATTTATTTTTCCAGATGTAAAACCAATATGTTCTACCATTTTTTCTTCAACATTCTCTAGCTTTATTAGAGATTCTCTAACATATCCTCTAATTATTGAAGTAGATTTTTGAACATCAGTCAAGGAATTATTTACAGAATTTAAAGAAACTTGGATATTATCAAATTGTTCTTTAACCTCTTTGGATTTGGCTATGTTAATTTCAAGGCCCTTCACAACTGTGTTTGTCCAATTCAGCTGTTCAGAATTTTTATGTATTTTGCCATCAGTGCCAGGTGCACTATCATCCTTCAATACTAATGGTAGTGCTTTGGAAGAATTTTTCCTTCTCCAAGCACTATGCCTTTGTATGGGGGAAAGGTTGGAAAGGTTGTAGGTGTTTCAACCTTAAGGCCATCTAGTGATATCCAAGCATTTTGAAATGAAGTGGATGCATCAGTCATTAAAACCATTTGTTGTTGTCTCCTTTCTAACCAGACATAGAATGAGTAAAGGTGTTAGTAGATTTAAGTTGGGTTCATAACAACGGGAGTAAAGTGGCAAAGTAGAGAAGAGACTCAGCAAGGCCAAGAGTCTAGCAAGCTTGAGTGAAAATCCCCTGCAAGAAATTGGTATCAAAGCCAGTAACATCTGGTTCATCAGGTTAGTACTCATTTTTACATCACTCTATATAAAATGGATTCAATTAGAAAGTCTGTTTCATACCGTGATATAGAAGAGCAAGAGTCATCCTCTCAAGAAAATCCCCTTCAGGACATGTTTATCGTTGCATCTAGTAAATTTTTAAATTTTGCTAAACTTGAATATGAATAAAGCCAACACTCTGATAGATGGCAGCTACCTTCAATTAATGCTTCAGAAGTCTATGCAGATTTGTCTACCTTCCATTTAATTTCTGTTACTAGGATAAGTATAAAAGATTCTATCAGTCAGATCCAGGAAAATTCTAATTGTGTACAATCTATTCCTTTACTTAACCCCAAACGATTATAGGCTGAGGCTAAGCATATAAAAACCCATTATCTTTATTTGGGTTGTATCAGAATTGGAATACATGCATTAACCCATCAGGGTTTGAATACGTTTGTGTTAGCCATTGTCTGAGATCTTACACAAAAAAAATATTCAGATTCATTAATAGGAGGGATAGTTACACCTCTTTCAAATTGTCTAGTTTATTTTGATTGCTATCCAAATTTTTCAGTATATGTCTTTAATGAAACCATTGAGAGCATTCTCCAGCTCCAAATCCAGACAACTGGATTTGATATGAATAAGAAAAGACATAATATAGCAATCCAAACCAGAGGTTGCTTCAGGCACACAAATACCCTGTATCTTGCTGTCATGCATGCCTCTAGTAAAGATTCTAAAGCTAGTGTTGTGGTGTTAACAGAATCTAGAAATCAAAAAATAGAACACCAAACAATCAGGTCGGAAGATTTGACATTCCTTGAACACTGGGTGGTTTCAAATCCCAGGCCTCCATCCATCAAGAAAATTACTTCTGCAGATATCAGAGAAGAGTCTCCTCTACCATTTTATATTTCCCCCACAGATCTACTATAGACAGAAAGAGGATAGATCAAATGTGCAGGAGCTCCCCATTATATAGAAATTCCGAACTTGATGACACTTCGTACACAAGTTCTCCTGTAAATATTTGCAAACATATTTAATTATTTGAATTAGCCTAGATTGTAAATTTTTCTTCCCTAGAAGTTAAATGCCCAGAGTGTCAGTATCCAGTTATTTTAAGCCAGCTTGCAGATTTGGTAATCCATGAGAATCATCATCCTAGGACTTGTGAAGCCCCACCTACAACTTCTGTCAATCCATGTCCTAATCCTCAGTGCTCAGAAATTCCATTTCCTCATGAGCTAGAGCATGTTTTGATGATGCGTGAGATTCCTACTTTGGAAAATGAAGATCCGAGGTTAACCCAAATGTTTTCAATAATTAGACCAGTTAAACCAAGATATGGTATTGGTTATCTTGAGCAAGCTAATGTCCTTATACCAGATTGTTGATTTGGTTCTGTTCCAGATGACTGCAAAAAGCCAGCAGTCATGGAGATGCACAAATTCTTCACTTTAATGGATGGATGTCTAAAAAATAGAATCCCTACCAAATGGATGAAAGCCATGTTGAATTGGGATAATTTTACAAATCCTAAAGCAGGACAATTTGGTTCCAATCATTCTGTTCCAGAGAAAATAAAATTGTCTCCAAAATGGAAAAACCACATGGAATGTACTAACACATGGATCACATTCTATATCTGGTTAGAAAGGAGACAAAAACAAATGGTTTTAATGATTGATGCATCCACGTCATTTCAACACTCTTGGATAGCACTAGATGGCCTTAAGGTTGAAACACCTACAACCTTTCCCCCATACAAAGGCATAGTGCTTGGAGAAGGACAAAATTCTGCTAAAGCAATACCATTAGTATTAAAGGATGACAGTGCATCTGGCAGTGATGGCAGAATACATAAAACTTCTGAACAGTTGAATTGGACAAACACAACTGTGAAGGGCCTTGAAATGAACATAGCCAAATCCAAAGAGGTTAAAGAACAATTTGATACTATCCAAGTTTCTTTAAATTCTATAAATAATTCCTTGAATGATGTTAAAAAATCTACTTCAGTAATTAGAGGACATGTTAGAGAATCTCTAATAAAGCTAGAGAATGTTGAAGACAACATGGTAGAACATATTGGTTCTACATCTGGACAAATAAATGACCTGGTACAGAAGGTGAATCAATTATCTATATCCAATACAGAAGTTATTCAAAGAAGCCACTCTTCATTGACGCCTCTTATGAAAAGAATGCAAAATCATTCCAAAGGCATAAACAACAAGATAAGGTTCACGCGCTTACCTTGGGGGAGGTAAGTCATGAAATTCACAATTTCAAATCTGAAATTTATGTTCTTAAATCTTAGATTATGAGATTAGCAAAAGGCACATCCATTGATGGAGTAGATCCTATAGAAGAATATGATACAAATTTTTTTTACAAACCAAATGTACAGATTTATGAAGGAAGAAAAGATACTGCTTCAGGTTTTCAGGAGATGAGGATACTCGCCATTGAGTACCAACAACATCACGTACAAATAAACATTTGCATATAGGGACAAATGTTCAATTTGACAACTCTTATTGATTCTGGAGCAGATGTAAATATTCTAAATACAAAAGTAATCCCTGCTAAATATTGGATGACAACAAAAAGAAAAGTTATTGGCTTGGGAAGTAAAACGCTTAAGTATGAAATTCCCAAAGCACCTATCTGCTTTGATAATCACTGCATAAAATTAAAATTTGCAATTGCTGACATCCCTATTGATTGTATTTTAGGTAACATATTTTTGGCTGTTGTTGAACCACATGGTTCATTTAGAACAAAAAGGAATAAGGGTGTATATTTTATTACTCTCCCTACCTCCTCGGATGGCCCAAGAAAGGTTAAATTACCATATATGTCTCAGCTCCATGAGTCTCGACAATGGTTCAGACTATCGAAGAGCTAAAGAAAGCTGAATCAAAGCTGATAGATCTAAAGGATCTGAAATCCACCATTCATATCTCACAACAGTTAAGCTTACCAACAATACAAAATAAGATTTCAGAATTAAAGGCACAAATTGAGAAAGAGTGTTGTGCATAAGATCCAAATGCTTTTCGGTACAGAAAGAAATATTGTGTAGAATTACCCTATAAAACAAAATATACAAGCAAGCCATGTAAAAATAAGGCAATTCCGATGAACAAGGAATATCATGAGCTCTGCGAAAAAGAAATTAAGAATCTGTTGAGTAAGAAATTGATCAGAGAATTAGACAGCTCATGGAATTATTATGGGTTCTATGTAAATAAAAGAGTAGAACAAATCAAATGCATCCCAAGGCTAGTCATAAATTATAAGCCTTTGAACTCAGTACTAGCAGATAATACATATCTGATTCCCCACAAAGGAGATCTAATAAGCAAAATAGCAGGAGAAAAAATATTTTCCAAGTTCGATCTGAAATCAGGATTTTGGCAAGTTGCTATATCAGAGAAGGATAAATTCAAAACATCTTACAATGTCCCAAACAGACATTATGAATGGAATGTGATGCCCTTCTGCCTCAAGCATGCACCATCTAAGTTCTAGAAGGTGAAGGAATCTATATTCAAACCCTTCTTTGATTGGCCGATTGTGTATATAGATGATATACTTATTTTTTCAAAAAATTTGCAAGATCATTTTAAACATATACAGACCTTTGTAAATACAATAAAGAGGAATGGTCTTATATTAAGTAAAAATAGAATCATATTCTTTCAGACTTCCATTAAATTTCTTGGCCATACTATATTCAATGGCCAAATCTCCTTGCAAAAACATGCTTTGGAATTCTCTAATAGGTTTCCAGACGTCATCACAGACAAGAAGCAGCTACAAAGATTTCTTGGTTGTTTAAATTATGTAAGTAATTTCTATCAAGATTGCTCTAAGGACAGAGGCTTATTAAATCAGAGGCTGCACAAAAATCCTAAACCTTGGACTTCAACCCATACCAAAGCAGTTGAAAAAATTAAAGCCAAGGTCAGAAACCTTTCCATACTGTATATATCTGATGATGCACCTTATAATATTGTAGAATACGATGCCAGCAACATCAGGTGGGGGGGTATATTAAAATAGAAAAAATATAATGAAGAACAGGTTATCCAGTTCACTTCAGGAACATGGAACCCCACTGAGAAAAGATATTCTACTATAGAAAAAGAGGTGAAAGCAGCATGGAATAGCATCGACAAATTCGAGATCCATCTGGTCAATAAACCATTTCTTCTCAGAACAGATGCATCTGCCCTTAAGAAGGCTCTTACTAAAGATATCAAGAAGCCTCGAGAAGCCAAATTCACTAGATGGTAAGCCCTCTTTGTCAATTTTTATTTTGAAGTGGAACATATCAAAGGAGTAGAAAACTGTCTACCTGATTTTCTCAGCCGAGAATACATACAAACCTAGCCACAAGAACGAGAACATGATTTTGTTATTGTTTCTGAATGGGACCCAGATAAACAAAAAGAAGTTCTTAGAACTATCAAAGAAGACCAAAGCTGGTAAGACTACAAGAAAAACTAGAAGCCAACCTGGCAGCTAAGACAAACAGAAGTCTTAGATGTAGATCTATAGCCACATATAGATATTTGACACCTAGTGCCTGAAAGAAGAGTATTTCCCAAGGGAAATCGCTAGATCCATGATATGGTGTATACCAGTAGTATGGTTGTAGCTCACTAAGCAGAAGAGGCATTACTAAATAATTTCCATGACATCACAATGATCTAGTCTCTAAGAGGAAGACAAAGAAATATTTATCACAGATATTTTGTCATCAACAGAACCAGAAACACAGATTCGAAAATCACAAGAAATTCTCCTATTTTATGGCCAAAAAATAATCCTAATCTTATTTTCCCTAACATTGTCTTTAATTTTGCAGGTTACAAAAAATTATGGTGGGATCTCCTAAATGTTGATGGAAAGAAAGAAACTCATTATACAAAATTAAAATTTGGATCAATTAGGACCATGCAAAGAAATAAATCTTCAGGATGGTTAGGTGACTGGTGGAAGGATTTTGGAATAAATTGCATTGCTATAGATATAATATTTTATGAAAGTTATTTTAAGATGTCATGTGACAAATGCTTCCACAGAAATTCGATTGAGTGTTTTCATATTCCCTGTACCACAGTAAATGATCTGCTGAATTATCAAAATCACCATATTCTACAACAATTTATGGCTAGGAATGATGAATGGCTAGTCATGACTAAAATAAAGCATCAATATGTGTTGAATAAGCCTATGATAGCCTGACAGATCTATACAAAGGCATGGGATGACCTCATTTTTCCTAGAAATAGGTTTCTGAGAATTACAGCTCTTGGTGAATCATCCTACAGTGCTAGTCCTTCTTCATAAAAAGGTTTTCGTGGGTTTATCCAGAAAGCTCCACTGTGTAATTATGTTGTCTAGTCATGAGGACTATTCATGGCCAGTTTCCTCGTGGGCCTTAACTGGTTAAAAGGCATCCATATTGTAGATAATATGCTTTCCGTAGGATTGATTGTTATATTGTAATAGGAAAAAGATTCTTTAGTCACGAGACTCGGAGAACTTCTCCAACTTTTGGTGGATATTGACCCACATCTCTGTGATTGATAGAATCTTTCGTACTCAACTTGTCAGTCCGATGGTCGGATGTTTGTCCCCTCTTCTTCCTATAAAACGAAGGGAATCGAGCTCAATCACGGCATCGAGAGTTAGAATTATTGGGTATTTTGGAGTTGAGAGTCGAGAGCTCCTCCTGCTCTGCAACTACAGATATTAAGTCTGATCTGCTTGCATCACGAGAGGAACTCAAGCCTTTAGGTGATCTGAGAAGCTTGTGCATCAGTGTGAGAGCACTGGTGAGAACCTATGTGGCTAGATCATTAGTGTGTCTGTCTATATGTGTGTTTCGAGTATTTGTTCAAAGACAGAGTCTATGTAATTTCTAGGTAGCCTCCAGTAAGCTATCTTAGTTTTGAGTAGCATCAGTCTGGTAAATGCAAACATAGTCCATCTCTGATTTGAACAGACTGTAAATCCAGTGTAATCCATATCTGAAAAATTTAATAAAAGAGTGATATTTCATTTCCACATCGAGTACCTTTGTGCTTTAAAAAATTTAAGCTATAGGTAGTATCTGCTTATAGTTACTCCTGTATAAAACTTCACCAATGGTTTGCCAAAGCACTGAAGGGATGCCAAAGACTGTATAAGGTGTGGATGTTGATGAAGAGGTCGTCTAGGCGTGAAAGGTGTTAGTAGGTTCGAGTTGGGTTCATAATAACAGGAGTAAAGTGGCAAAGTAGAGAAGAGATTCAACAAGGCCAAGAGTCCAGCGAGCTTGAGTGAGAAGTGGTGGGCTCCAGTATTGCAGCAATGATGCTGCAACTCTTAGGACTCCCTTCTTTACTTTTTCAACCCGGTAGTTCGTAATAAATTTGGAAGCAACGGTGCTATATGCACAAGTACTAGCTCTTGTCGCAGGCTGTCATTTGATCAGCTGGCACAAGTCCGCTAGGAACTTAAGCCAACTTCTATGAGTTCATAGAAGAAGCTTTTAACTGTGATGGACAAAAACTAACTCAATAGAGGCTAATCTACTTGCAGAAAGAAGTGGAAAGCTGAATAGAAATGTAAACCCTAGCAAACCCTAGTTTTACCGACTAACCCTACTAGTGCAAGAAAAGGGATGAAAGCTGTAGAAATGGATGCCATTGACTCTTGGAAAGGTAGAGTTCATGTGACTAAGCTACTTCTGAAGCGAAATATTAAAAGGAACATCTTTTTTTATTTTTGAGTAATCTTGTAGAATTATTATGCATGTGCTTTAACTGTGCAGAGGTTGAAAAACTGCTCACGCGATCTTCTACAAGAAGTCTGCAGGGGTTCTACAGGATGTTCCGAAAGAGGATTTTGGAGGGCTGATGGAGGAAAAATGGTGGAAAAGTGGAAATGGAGGTTGGATGAGGATGTGAAGGGGTCTAGGACCTGATGAACGAAGCTGAGGAGTGATTAAGGCGATTGGATTTGTTCGAGGATGGAGGAAGCAATGTTGTACAAGGATGTAGGAATTAGGGCAAAGTGAGAAAATGTGGCGAATGAAGGGAATGAATCTGAGTTAGGGGGTTGGAACAGGTTTTCTGATGGAGGAAGGGTAGGCAGGGAGGTATCGCAGGTGTTCTGCACACTATTTTCCAAAACTGATCAAACAAAGACTAGGGAAACCAAAGATCTAGCTATTTTGACCTAATTTTTCTGAAAAACTAGAAACATGATGAACAAAAGTTTATTGGAAGAAAAACATATAAGATAACTATGGAAACTAAGCAAGAATAGATTCTGAACATGCAAGTACAACTGGTATCAACTTTCCTAACTAAAAATCTAACACTAGCAATTGCATGAAGAGGCAAAAACAGTGTTTTTGTGGCAGCAAGTATGCCTTGGTCTCAACTTATGGTCCCAAGGAGGGAGAGATGAGATCAAGGATCTATTGATGGCCTTTTTTCAGATATTTTCCTTCACCAAACTTTCAAATCAACCTGAAGCATGAAAAACTATCTCAATCATAAAAAAAAACCTAAGTAACAAAGCAATATTTTAGCCTAAATAACAGAAATTATTCTATGAGTGCAACAAAGACACATAAAAGTACACAAAGGATGTATTGGCACTTGGGTTGGGCCCAACCCCAAGAGCTACAACCTCCTAGGAAAGATTAGAGCTGGTGCAAAGCTAGATTCATCTTTATTGATCAAAAAAATAATAGTTACATCCCAAAAATTGTCTATAAGAAAAAGCTCGAAAATGTGCTGATACAGAGCTGCACTAAAGTGCAAACATAGACTAACAAAATGACTAACCTACTGACTAAAATCTAACTACAATCTGACTAACATCTAACTAACTGAAATGAGGCTCTAAGCCTTCTTATTTATATAAATGGGGACCTCCAACAGTCCTCCTAAAATCAAGCAACTCGGCTTCCTAGAACTGAAGATAATTAGCAGTCCTACTTGACTTGTTTGGCTGCCCTTTGTGCTCCAGGTTTTTGATGGAGAATTCGAGGTCAGGGCTCATAAATGAAGGGGAAACCTTCCTACAAATCCTCTCCCTTGTTCTTCCACGAATTTGGATGCCAAGTGCTCATTAAACCTTTGATTTTCTCTCAAAATTGACCAAAAATCTGCATAAAGCACACATTAGACTGTTTGGCATAATGACTAACCCAATTCACTCTATGAACATAAATATAATAAAAAACATGCAATAAACTAATGAGAATGGTGGATTAAGTCGAATTGGGAGGCTAAATGAGCCCATATAATTACCCATTTGTGGGGCTCATCATCACCCTCCTACTAAAGGTGTTGCTCATCCTCTGACCAACTAATCTATCTGTTCATTCTTGATGGCCTTGGTGGCCTCCCTATCATCCCAAGCTTCTTAAGTGGTTTGCTCATGTGTGCCATAAAAGTTTTCCTTCTTGTCCATGCCCTTCCACTGCTCCTCCTATTTTACTTGTTTGAATTCTTGTGCTTTTCCTAGCCTTAAAATACATGGAGGCCTGCCTTTTTCTCTTTTCTTTTTGTTTTGCATGTGTGCTTAATGTAGCAAGCACAGCTGCTTCTTCCCTTGCCAACATTTCAAGGGATTTCTCTTTATGTTGTTCTTTTCTTTCACTTCCTGTAGAAATCTCTATGCCCCCTGTTTCTGCTTGTGTCCCTGATATCTCAGGGTGTGTCTCTTCTTCCTTTTTTCCTCTTCTTTTGTCTTCTCTACCTCTGTTAGCTTTGCTTCCTCACGTTCTGTTTTGTTTTTCTTCTCATCTTGTTTAGTTTTCGCCTTCTTTTCTTTAGTCTTTTTCTTTTCTGTTCTGGGTCTTCCTTCTCATTTTCTGTTTTGATTTCCTCCTCTGTTTCAAGTTCTTCTTTCTCCATTTTGGTCTTTTCCTCTTTTTCTATTTCCTCCTCATCTTCCCCTGCCATATTTCTAAAAAACTCCCTGTCATGATGTGTGGTGACTGCTAGAAATGTTCAGGTGAGGAGGGAGGAAACAAACTTTCAAAACTGGAAATAGAGAAATGGCTGAGGTTTGTCTTTCTAGAAACAAGAATTTCTCATGTTCTTCTTTTTCACAACATCAATTTGCAATTTTTTCTTCAAACTATTTCCAACTTGAATTTGCTTCTCAGCTTTGAGAAAAATCAATACTTTTGACAGAACAGAGAATATTTATAAAACAATGTTTTTTCTTCAGAGAGTGGACAGTCTTGCAAATTTGGTTTTTCACAGGTTGGTTTTTATGGTTGCATCTCTTTTTTCAGAAGAATGTGAGAAATAAAAAGGAAAATTTTGGATGCAGAATAGAAAAATGGAGAGACTGTGTACAACTTAGAGAAGGAAAAAAACACAGGCAGAATTTTAAGCTTCACTTTCCTTTCTTTCAACACAACACTATGTTTTTAATCCTCCACCTTATATAAATATATCATATGCAGAGCAGTTTCCCGAGTCTATCTCTTTTCAAGCTCGAATTTTGACAAAAATCTTAAATTTTTTCGCTGTAGAACTGCTCTCTGCCCTTCCTATAGAAATCTTCCTGTAGACAGTGTTCCTGTAGAATGAAACTGTGCTTCCTATAGAGCCCGATAGGCAGGATATTTTCAAAAGAACAGGTAGAGATCTGCCGGAGAACGACTGGTTAGCTTCTTTGGAAGTGGTAGATGCGTACTCCAGTCGAGAATGCCATGAAGGCACAGTGAACAAAGAGTGGTGAATGCATTAACTGAGCTGTCTTTTAACTGCTGGCGTGATTCGTGGTGAGGAGATGAGGTGGCCGGATGTACGTTGGCCGCATGCAGACTGCAATGCTGTTATGAAACTGTATGCTTCTTGCCCATAATCACTTCCATAAATTACGTTGGAGTTTAAACAACCACCACTACCTGTTTTCAGTTTTCCTCCCAAGATGGTTGAGTACACGTGCCGATTGCACCCACTGAATGTTGTTTGGACTAGATGAGGATGGCCAGTCAGCTAGCCCCTGATCTTGTTTAATCACAACCATCTCACTGTCCATGCAGTTCTTAAATTACATTCATGTAATAGAGGAACGGGTTTAGTCACGTACCTAGAAGTCGAATGCGTTTGCTGTGAGGTGTTGTGGCCTTTCCTTCTGCTACATGCCTTTGTTTCTGTGGATACATGCTGGCCTGATTGCTAATACGTAGCTATTTCTCTTGTGCAGGTATCCTCTGGCTAGATCTAAGCTGCAGGAGTCTGTTTCAATGTTCAAATTTGCACCCTCATGTTGTTGATGCTAATTTTTTGCAGGACAACGACTTGTTTTCTCCATAGCTCCCAAACGATATTTCAAATTGACCTGAAATTTTTTTAGCATGTTTCTATCATCGTTATGCACCTCCTATAACAAAATTGTGGTCAATGGATGAACATATTTTGAGAAAAACTGAAAATGGCTGAAGGTGACAGAGGTCAATTTCTCGGAAATCGTGCACTGGAATTGGCTGAAATTCCTTGGCCAGGTTAATATCACCCATATGCATCTCCCTATGAAACAAATTTTGAAATGGATGCACAGATATGGAGAAAATGCAAAAATGGTTGAAGGTGATGGAGGCTGATTTCCTGGAAACCGTGCACTAGAATTCACTGAAATTGCTTGGGCATGTTGCCATCATCCCTATACAAATCCACACAAAACAGTTTTTTAAATGGATGCACGGTTTTCAAGTTAGGGAAAAAACAAATTTCTGCTATGTATTTTTGTTTCAAAACATTCTGCATTTTTTTGCACAGTAAGAAAAAATGAGCTTGGGTTGTAATGCAGACATGGAAATGATGGAATAAGGGTTTGAAGACTGTAGGAGGAATTATAAACCCTTTATGAAGCTTCCATGTTTGTCAAACTTCTTTTTAAAATCCATTTCTAGCTTTCTGTAATTTCTACAGGAACTTCCTGTAGAAAACACAGTTTTAAGAAAAGAAGCACAATGAGGTGGAAAAAATGATGGAGAAGGGTGAGGGATGGAAACAGGCCTCATAGACAGATTATCAACCTTCTAGTCCTCTTCTGAGATCAATTTTGGCTTGTTTGTAGGCTCTACAGGATCTTCCTGTAGAAGACACAGAACTTCCTGTAAAAGACACAAAACTTCATGTAGAAGGTAAAATCTCAGTCCGAATGAGACCAAATCTTGGAAAATGGTAGTGGTCATGGAGGAATGGATTGTGAGGGATGCTTGCAGCCTGTTGCTGACCTCTGTCTTTGTTTTGTGCAATCCTCCTAACCTGCAATGCTCTTCCTGCAACCTGCAATTATTCAACAGAAATTAGGTTTATTTTTATTTTTCTCTTTTTTTGAAAACAACTAGGGTGCCTCATGGAGGTTTTCACCCTAATTGCCTGCCCTGGGCGCCTCCAAAGGAGGTTTTCACCCAGGGATCTTATTCTCTTTTTCTTTTCTCTTCTTTCCAACCCATTGACCGCCTCATGGAGGTTTTCAATCAATGAGCCAATCTAAGGCGCCTCTGAGGAGGTTTTCACCTTAGATCTTTATTTTCCTCTTATTTTCATTTTTTATTTTTTCCTACCCTACCCTACTTGAAAAACAAAATCATTTTCAAGTATAATAATACTTCCAATGGAGCCATGTGCACATCGAGATTAGAGAAAAAATGAGTTGGAGGATTGAAATGCATGCTTTGACAGGTATCCAGATTTCAGAGACCAAATCATTTGAATTTGAAGGGATCAAACATAGCTGAGGAAGAGAGTACTACTGCAACTAAGTGACCGTCTAGAACCATATCTCAATATAGCTCTGATAACCTTGGTTCTTTTGCTGATCTAGATTATTCTCCATACCTTCTTCTATCATGAACTTCACATCTTCCTCTTTTTGCTGATTTTTCTCTTGAATACATAGAGGATTTGATGGTAACCGTGAGGGAACTCTCTCGATCTCTAATTCTATTGTCTTCTCTTTAACAAGTGCAGCCCATGGTTCTATTTAACAAGTGCAGCCCATGGTTCTTTGATCTTCTCTTTTGCATCTTCATTTGCTGGATGAGATCCTTCAATGATATCAATATAATCTCTTCCTTGCAATACTCTTCCTGAGCTATGGTGAATATCATTGAGTTCAAAAGGAGTTGTTTGGAAATGTTGTGCCTCAGCATTGTAATTGGGTTGAGCTACTCCAATGTGCGGGTTTGGAAATGGTGGTACATATAGTTGAGTGGGGGTGTATATTTGAGATGAATGTGGATGGGGTTGTAGTTGGGCAGGTGGTTTCCCACTATATACTTGCTAAGCCTGCCTGTTATTTGGGTTCAGGTTCGGTTAAGCAAGCATTTGGCGCTGCCTTGGTGGAGCAGGAGGCGATGGTTACGGTTGAGAAAGTGGTGGAGGTAAAGGAGTGGGAGGAGAATTGTATTAGGGCCTCCACCCTTGATGAGGTGCATTCCACTGAGGTTGTGGCTGAGCGTAGGGGTGAAATGGATGAGTAGCTATTTGAGCATGATATTGAGATGGATACACCCAAGGAGGCGGTGTGGACTAGGAAGGATGAGTAGGGGGACCCCAAGAAGCCATGGAAGTGGCTTGATAGGGGTCGTAATAGGTCTGGAATGTCCCTTGCATTCCCTGCTGGTAAGGTCTGGGTCCATGTGGCCTCCTTTGGTTCATGAAATAGAGTGGTTTAGTTGCTCCTTTGGCCCTCTGATATGCAGCTTTAATTCCAAGCAAAGAGGGGCACTGATTCATAGGACGGTCTTTTTCACACACAAAACACACTTCTATGGAGTGCAATGGACATTCTTTCCTAGGATGCTTTCTAATGCACCTGGGACAAAAGATGGCCAAAGCCCTCTCGGCTTCCTCTTGCTTTTTTTGGATCTGTAATGTATCCAATTACATGGCAACCATTTGCCTTATCTCACTCTTGCAATCTTCTCACATGATTCCAATTTCACCTTCAATGGATGAGTTGAAAGGAAAGGTACTACTCCCAACATTTCTATTTTCAGCCATTTGCTCCAAAGAAATGTTTTCTTCTTCTTCTCCCCTAAAGGTTCTTCAAATATGTCTTGTTTTCCACCTAAGCGTTCTTTTTAATCACAACCATCAAAGAAGAGAGAAGGTTGGTTGTGTGAAGCAGTGGGGGTGTTGTGCAAACATTTTTCTGAATTATCTCTACTCCTACAAGGGATGAAAGGAAATCTTTTTAGTTGATTTTTGTTTTTTTTTCTTCTGCTTATACCTGCAAAACTGAAATAGATTGAACTGCAACTAACTAAAATCTATCTTACTGAAATGAAAATGCGGAATTGAAATGAAAGCAGGAAATGACTAATCTATGTTACTGAAATGAAATTGCAGAAATGAAATGCTAATCTATGTTTGCAGAATGGAAATTGTAGAATTGAAATGCTAATCTACGCTTGCAGAATTGAAATTGCGGAATTGAAATGCTAATCTACACTTACAAAAATGAAATTGCATAATTGAAATGCTAATCTACACTTGCAAAATTGAAATTGCAAAATTGAAATGATAATCTACGCTTGCAGAATTGAAATTGAAAAATTGAAATGCTAATCTATGAAAGCGGGAAATATCTAATCTATGCTTGTTGAAATGAGATGAAAGCAGGAAATGTCTAATCTAATTTTGCGGAAATGAAATTGCAGAATGGAAGTGAAACAACTACTCTACTCTTGCTGAAATAAACTACTTAGGAGAAGGTTGTAGTAGAAAATAGAAGAAAAACAACAATCACCAATACTCTGACGCTTCTCCGGCAATGGTGCCAAAAATATGGTGGGCTCTAGTATTGCAGCAATGATGTTGCAACTCCTGGGACTCCTTTCTTTACTTTTATCAACCCGGTAGTTCGTAACAAAATTGAAAGCGTTGGTGCTATATGTACAAGTACTAGCTCTTGCCACAGGCTATCACTTGATCAGTTGGCACAAATCCGCTAGGAGCTTAATCCAACTTCTATGAGCTCTTAGAAGAAGCTTTTAACTATGATGGATGAAAGCTAATTCAACAAAGGCTAATCTACTTGCAGAAAGAAGCGAAAAGCTGAAAGGAAATGCAAACCCTAGCAAACCCTAGTTTTACCGACTAACCTTACTGGTACAAGAAAAGGGATGAAAGCTGCAGAAATGGATGCCATTGACTCTTAAAAAGACAAAGTGCATGTGACTAGCTACTTCTGAAGTGAAATTTGAAAAGGAACATCTTTTTGTATTTTTGAGTAATCTTGTAGAATTATTATGCATGTGCATTAACTATTTTTTATTGTGTAGAGGTTGATTGGCGAAAGGAAATGGGGTAGGTGCTTACAGGAGGTTGGGAAGGTGAAAAAAGGGCCTAAGGGGTCCCTAGCACCCTTCCAGAGAGTTTCACTACAATCAGATCTCGAAAAACTGCTCATGCGATCTTCTACAAGAAGTCTGCAGGGGTTCTACAGGATGTTCCGAAAGAGGATTTTGGAGGGTTGATGGAGGAAAAAAGGTGGAAAAGTGGAAATGGAGGTTGGATGAGGATTTGAAGGGGTCTAGGACCTAGTGAACAAAGTTGAGGAGTGATTAAGGCGATTGGATTTGTTCGAGGATGGAGGAAGCAATGTTGTACAAGGATGTAGGAATTAGGGCAAAGTGAGAAATGTGGCAAGTGAAGGGAAGGAATTTGAGTTAGGGGGTTGGAGCAGGTTGTCTGATGGAGGAAGGGTAGGCAAGGAGGTATCACAGGTGTTTTGCACACTATTTTCCAAAACTGATCAAACAAAGACTAGGGAAACCAAAGATCTAGCTATTTTAACCTAATTTGTCCTAAAAACCATAAACATGATGAACAAAAGTTTATTGGCAGAAAATCATGCAAGATGACTATGGAAACTAAGAAAAAACAGATTCTAAACATGCAAGTACAACTAGTATCAACTTTCCTAACTAAAAATCTTAAACTAGCAATTGCATGAAGAGACAAAAATAGAGTTTTTGTGGCAGCAAGTATGCCTTGGTCTCAGCTCATGGTCCCAAGGAGGGAGAGATGAGATCAAGGATTGCTTAATGGTCTTTTTTTTGGATCTTTTCCTTCACCAAACTGTCAAATCAACCTGAAGCATGAAAAACTATCTCAATCATTAAAAACAATCTAAGTAACAAAGCAAGATTTTAACCTAAATAACAGAAATTATTCTGAGTGCAGCAAAGACATATAAAAGTACACAAAGGAGGTATTGGCACTTGGGTTGGGCTCAACACCAAGAGCTACAGCCTCCTAAGAAAGATTAGAGCTGGTGCAAAGCTGGATTCATCTTTATTGATAAAAAAATAATAGTTACTTCCCAAAAACTGTCTATAAGAAAAAGCTCGAAAATGTGTTGATACAGAGTTTCACTAAATTGCGAAAATAGACTAACAAAATGAATAACCTACTGACTAAAAATCTAACTACAATCTAACTAACATCTGACTAACTGAAATGAGGCCCTAAGCTTTCTTATTTATACAAATGGGGATCTCCAACAGTCCTCCTAAAATCAAGCAACTCGGCTTCCTGGAACTGAAGATAATCAGCATTCCTACTTGACTTGCTTGGCTGCCCCTTGTGCTCTGAATTTTTGATGGAGAATTCGAGGTAAGGGCTCATAAATTAAGAGAAAACCTTCCTACAAATCCTCTCCCTTGTTCTTCCACGAATTTGGCTACCAAGTGCTCATTAAACCTTTGATTTTGTCTCAAAATTGACTAAAAATCTGCATAAAGCACACATTAGACTATTTGGCATAATGACTAACCCAATTCACTTTATTAACATAAATATAATAAAAAACATGCAATAAACTAATGAGAATGGTGGATTAAGTCAAATTGGGAGGCTAAATGAGCCCATATAATTACCCATTTCTGGGGCTCATCAAGAAGCCCTTGCAAGAAATTGCTCATATTCCATCGTTTATTGTGGCACTTTAATGATGGAGGTGTGGATCGAGGGTTGAGCTGACACCTACAACTCACACATTAAATGACTTACTAATCTCACTAAATGATCTCAACTTTACAGCTGAAGCCTTGTTTGCCTAGCTGATCTCCCACCGTAGGATCAGGGCTGGAGGAGCCAATGGTTCTCATGCTCCAGGGTTATTCTTGTGATAGATTTTTGGCTTCCCGTTGTGTGTGATTTTCATTTGATACTTTGGAAAACCTTGTGGTTCGGTACTGCAACCTGTCTAAGGGTTTGAAGGGAAATCATGGTGTCGGCTCGATCTCCTCATCCCGATGGGGTCTAGCAAGCGTCCAAGGAATGTTTTCAAGATTTTCCTCTAAGTAATTTCTTTCAAATGCTTTTGTTTTGAATTTGAAGTGATTCTTCCTAATCATTTGGTTCTTTGTCATGTAGGTAGTTCAATTATCTGTTGTTATGCACACCCCAGGAAGGATGAGGTGGGGAAATCCACGCTTTCTTGGAGGTAAGATCTTATGCTAGCTACAAGGTTGATTTATTTTTTATTTTGTTCTGACTGTAGTGAGCCACTAATGATTATCACAGGTCCTCCAGATGTTCATCACTTCTTTTCACTCAGAGTTCCTCCCACTTAGGTAACAATGAAACCCTTGAACATTTCACTTGTATCAATCTTTGTTCTTATTTCCCTACAAGATTTAATCTCAATGTTTATGCATTCACAGGTAAGGTCTCAACAACACATTTCCCAAGGATTTCAGAGTTTGGAGAGTCTTCCTTATACTAGTTTCCATCTTCTTGTTACAGGTTGGTTTTATCATCAAGCCCTCTAGGGAACTTTCGAGCTAATATATGCCTTCAAAACTTCAGTAGTTAGTTGTGAAAGTGTTCTACCTTGTTGTATTTAATTTGGTTTCTCTCGTTGAGAAGCAAACCCCATATCGAGGTAGTTATAATGAAAGGAACTGTATGAGGGTTTGAATTTTTGTTTTGAACAATCCAAGATGGGATGACTCTATGAACTGGTTTGACTTAGACTATTAAGGGTTTAAAACCGTTTTTTATATTTTCCATTCGTATTTCGAGTTATAATTCGAGAACATTCTATACACGAATTCTATTTCTTTGTTTGGTCGGTTTCCAGCACTATTTTGGTTATTATGAGTAACAATTCATAGCTTGAAAGATTTCGAAATTAGGCATGAGCGTGGGTGGTTGGCTCTCGGTTTTTCCTTTGGAAATCGACCGAGAGCCATGAAGAACCCTCATGATTCGGTTAATGATTTTGTACAGTCAATAATAAGTCTAGTCTGATCTGGTTGTGATATCGTCTTTTTCTTTGCATGCATTTTTATATTGCATCTATAGAAAAGTTTATAATTGCAAAATGAATACCTTTCGGGCTTAATCTCTGTGTGCTCTATGTATCTAGAAAGCGTCTCATGGTTTGATTATAAATGTAGTATTTTCTCTAAAAGCCATATACTATTCTTCTTTTAACTTCTCTAATTTGCTGATATAATGTTATCCCGAAATGGTTTTGGGTTATTTTCCTAGAACAGTTTAAAGTTATTGGCAATACTTCATTATGATTCATCGATGTATATAAAGTGACAGAATATATCTAGCAATACAAAACAACAAAATATATCTAGCAATATACAACCACTGAATATATCTAGTAATCAGATATGATATTAACTATCCATTATTGAATAATAATAACCCTTTTCAGTTAATGATTATTAAGCACATAATGTACTACTTATATGTTTCTGCTTTGTTTATAAATATGTAAGTACTTCCCTTTCTTGGAAGGTCTCTCCACCGAGCCACGAATCTGGGGATTATGTCCAGATTCCCCCTCCGAGCTCTTCCTACTCTTGACAATCAATCAGTATGTTGCAGTCTGGTCAGTCCGGTATCTTAGGTATCAGGACTATGGTCCAGCTTCAAGTCACATACCATTTCGACTGTAATCCACAGATTTCCCACAAGATACTTTTGTCCAGCCCAAGGAAAATCTAGGTAGCATAATTCCTGCTTCCTGTTTCTCCTCTCCTCTTTTTCCCAACGCCTTAGGGTTCTCCCTCTTTTCTCTTTTGAGGGAACATATGAGTAACTGTTTGTAAGTGTCTCAAGAGTTATTAATTGTTTCTTTCATATATTTGACAAACTATTTAAATTCTTAATTAATAAGTAACAAGATATGTTATGGCTTCTCAGCCTTAATTCTTTAATGGTCTATGTTAAACAAAATAAAATATTGAAGTAATAAATAAAACTTAGTAACAAAGTAAATGTTTATGCAGCATAGAGTGTTACACTCATATTTATAAACATAAAAACCATTCAGTGTATCATCCCACTCTAAAATCTAAGCCTTAAGCAAGATTCAAACATGGAAAAGGACCATTACAGTCAAATTTATAAACATGAAAACCATTCATTGTATCATCCCACTCTAAAATCTAAGCCTTTAGCAAGATTCAAACATGGAAGAGGACTCCTTGTTCCCACGACGTCCTATGAATTCTTGCCTCACATAAAATAAATATATTTTTAGATATTATAAAGTTTGTGAAAATATTTATTTAACTTTCTTTTAAATTATAATGTTTTTGGTTAAATGATTTTTGATTGAGTTGTTTTATTAATCATTTATTTCCTAATTATGTAAAATTATATAGCATAATTTTACATATATATAGCCATAAATTTATTTTTAGATATTATAAAGTTTGTAATAAATTACAAATTTTATTTAAATTTCAATAGTAAAATAATAAATATGATATAAGGTGGATATATTATTTTGTTACAATATATATTTAAATATCTGTCTTCTAGATATTGCATTGATTGTCAGAGAATAAATTTTATATGGTTTAAATTGTATTTTTAAATAATAAGAATTTTGGATTATGTAAACTTAGCCATTCAAATATTAGCGAATTCTTTCTAGAATTTAAAAGATAATAATAAAAAAAATGCTTTAAAATTTCATAACAGGTTTATGCTAAGATTTTTCAATTGAACTTTGTAATAACTGAATGTTTTCACTAGATTTATTTAACCTAAGCAACATTTATTTCTGATGGATCTTTAAATTCGAGTGTTTGTGTGAAGAGATTATCAATAATAGTAATTGGGCTTCTGATATTTGCTAGGGAATAATGATCCTGGAGTGGAATGCGTATGCTTCTAAAATACTCCCATGATGAAATGTATGATTCAAAAATATTTCCGTGAATGTGTGTGTTCTTTTTTTTTTCTTTTTTTCTTTTTTTTTTTTTAAACGAAAGTGGAAAAATCTATCAAACTCAGAAAGTCAAAACATAGCCATCTCTGGCTGCAATCCACAATTGTTGGTAGACACATCACTGTTATCAAGGAAAACCACGCCACCTGGAATAACCCCTCAGGTGGTCCCCAAGGGAGCAGGCTCTCACTCCTGCCAGATGCCTCTGGGTCTTGGGCCGTTAACTTGTTTCCTTACGTCCGAGGAAGATGAGCTCTTAGCCAAGAAGAAGTAGTTTTATGGCAT
>APFE030114165.1:0-11367 GCA_000404065.3 Pinus taeda | reverse complement strand
AATTGATGTAAATAAGTAGGTTCTTAATTTAGATCATAATAACAAAGAGATTGGTGTTCTTTTCCCTTTGGGTTTCCACGTAAAAATCACTGTCTTAATATGTGCATGATACTCATGTGATGGATTTTTGATCATATTTATTGTGTATGAAAGCTCTCACAAGTAACTAACCATAGTGAAAAGAGTTAAATACTTATACTTAAAATTGAAATAATTTCACTATAACTAATTCACCCCCCAGTAATTCCTTATTCCAATAGATCAATGGAATGCGTACTACCCTCAATATGAACATATTACCATTAGGATCCTATGATGTCCTCATAGGAATGGATTGGCTGAATGGGCTGACTACAAAATATAAATATAACTTTTCAAGAATAGGTGACTTATTTAATCAAGTTAGAGGATTTTTTATATTTTATAAAATTTATTTGATATTGGTATATCGTCAAATTAGGGTTAAGGATGAAAACATACACAAGACAAAACTTCACACAGATTATAGAAGCTATGAATTTTTCGTACTTCCATTTGGGCTTACTAATGTACCTGCTACATTCATTTGTCTAATGAGTAGTGTATTAAGACCATTTCTAGATAAGTTTGTAAATTTCTTTATAGACAATATTATATTATACTCAAAGAGTAAATATGAGCATGACCAACATTTAAGGTGTTCATTATTAGTAACAAATTCATTATCTAGGATATGTAATATCAAAAGAAGAGATTAGTGTAGATCCCAAGAAGATAAATGAAATAATGGAGTGGAAAAAACAAAAGAATGTGGAAGAAGTTAGATCCTTTAGAGGCATCACATTCTATTATAAGAGATTTATAGAGGATTTCTTTGAACTTTCTTATCCAATCTCTAATCTACAAAACAAGGGAATCAAATTTGAGTGGAGTCAAAATTATCAAGATAGTTCTTACAAACTAACGTAGATTTTGAACACAAATCCAATATTAAGATTACTTGATCCCAATAAGGAATTTGTGACTTATATATATCCATGTAAGGAAGGTCTAGGGAAAGACTTGCTACATGATGGTCATGTTATTTTCTTCGATGAGCTACATAAAATACCAACAATGGCTCATCCTAGGTATAAAAGGTTGATCGCTACATTAAAAAAGGATTTTACTGGCCAAATATGAAAAGTGAAATAATTGAGTACATAATAAGATGTCTTAAATTCCAACATGTTAATTCATCCCATCATAACTCTACTAGTTTGTTGCAACCACTACCCATTCTAGAGTGGAAATAGGATACCATTTCAATATATTCATCATATGGTTACCAAAAAAAAATAGCATGATTCCATTATGGTTATGGTTGACAAACCTACTAAAGAAGAAAATTTCATTGCAATCAAATATTCTTTCAAGGCCATAAATATTGTAGAATTTTTCATGAGAGAAAGTTTTAGACTTCATGGGATATCTAAGATTCTAATTCGATAGAGATGCAAATTTCACCTACAAAGTGTGGAAAGGATTATTGAAAACATGGGAAATAAGCTGAAATTTAGTACATCCTATAATCCTAAAAAACATTGTCAAACAGAAAGGACCAGTCAAATATTAGAAGGCATGTTAAGGATGTATGTGAAAGACACATAAACCAAATGTGAGGACTATTTGTATTTAGTTGAATTTTCTTATAACAATGGATATAAAAATCTCTAAAAATGAGCCATTTTGAAGTCATGTATGAAAGAGGACGTGGATTACCATTAAATTTGCACCCTTCTGAAGACAGGTTGACGTTAGGGCTGTACATGTTAAAGAAAATCGAGGAGATGGTTAAATCAGTTAAGCAAAATTTGAAAACAGCCCAATATCATTAGAAAAGCTATGTGAATCTGAAAGGAAATCAAAAGGAATTCAATGTGGGGTGATCATTTATATTTTAAATTCAAGCCTAAGAAGAGTACACTTAGAATTTGTAATTATGCTAAGTTATCTCCTAGATATTGTGGACCCTTTGAGGTGTTAGCCAGAGTTGGACCCATTGTCTATCAACTAGCCCTACCAACTGATATTAAGTTTCATAATGTATTTCATGTTTCAAAATTGAAAAAGTATGTACACGATTCATCTCATATGATTGATTGACATGTTGTACAAGTGGAACCAGAGGGAGCATTTCTAGTACAACCATTGTCTATTCTAGACCGAAGGGCAGTTACACTCCGGAATAGATATGTAGTGTCGTTGAATGTTCAATGGCAACAATTTCACTCCAATGGAAGCAACCTCAGAGCTAGAGCATTATTTCAAGGAAGCTTATCCTTCTTTGTTTTCATGAAATTTGAAGTATTTTTAGAGATAAATTATTGATTGGACACTAGGACAGTGTCAAATTTAGGTTGGGTAGGATGTGGTATATCCTTTCTTAGTGATGTGATTATAAATAATTGTGCATAATTTGGTTTTTTATTATATTTTTTTGAGTACTCTACAGGAAAAGCATATGAACATTTTAATTATTAGTAATTTTTCGTTGATAATAATTGTGTTAAAACTATGTTTTTATTTATTTATAAATAAATGCAAAGCTGGGAAATTAATGGTTGAGTACATATTGTTGAAAGAGGAAAAAGGATGCAATTTAATTATGAAAAAAATTTATTTTATCCATAAAAAATTCCTAATAAGATCATTAAGGTGATTATATTTATTTCCTAATTAAGACATTAGCTAATTAAATGTTTCATAGAAGTCAAGAAGTTGTCCTCAATAATGGGAAAAAAGCACCCTCAACTGGTGGATCCAAGCCAAATGGAATTCAAAGGGGGAAAGCATTCTCGAAAGAGGTTCAAAGGAGTTCTTTATATTGATTTTCGACCTATTAGAAGATAGATATAGGATATTTGAATGAGTTCCCTACTTCTTTACCTCAACACGATTGTATATGAGATTCTAGAAAGAAAGCTTCACTCTTGATAAAGATAATTTCACAAGAGTCGTTGTCTCAGTAGGCCTCTACTCCTTGCCAATGGATTATTGGGCTCCTTCAATCCTCAAAGGCATAGGAGACCAACTGGGAGAGTATATAAAAATGTTAGAAGGCAGAAGCGAGAAAACTAATTTTCAGTGATGAGTTTTGGCTCCAAAGAATAGATAACGAACATACTCCCTTTTACTGTATAAAGTTCCATGAGGATGGACGCCTCTTCAAGGATTTTACGCAAAACAAAATGTCTCAGAACACTGAGTAGAACAACTATAAAAACAATAACGAGGGCTTTACTATAGAAAACACAAGAAATAAATACACTAGGAAAAATAATACAAGAAAGGAACAAAAACATGCAGTTAACCAGAACCAGTTTAGGGGTCTGAACAATATTCGAGGATAGACATTACCAATCAACCCAACAAAGGATGAAGGAAGAGAAGATAAGTAGTATGTAGCAAATTAGGAACAAGAGGACAGAGGCTTGGATCACAACAACAAAGAGGATGAGAACTCACAATAAGACATAGAAATGGAACAAATATTGACGGATGAAAACACTAAGGAAAGTGCCATACAAGAAGCCCTGGAAGAATTAGAACTCATATCAATAATAGAGGAGTGGAAGACAATGGACTAATAGCAAACCCAGAAGACTAACTCTAGAAAATAAAAGGAGCCTATCTCCTCCAAGAGGAATTAAAGCATAGCTTGGATCATCCACCATCTGAAATAAAAATAACCAAACTCATCCTAGAAAACATAACAGTGTGAAGGTATATCCCAAAAATCCCAAGCCACAAAAGAGGAAGGAAAACCACCAGCCGGCTTCTTCAAAAACTGGGAGCCAGACTCATCAACAAAGGAAAGGTAAAGTACCTAGCCCTAACCCCCACTCTTTACAATTGAATTGTATTACTTGGAATATTAGAAGACTTAATGGTCCATTAAGGAAAATAATCCTGAAAAATAAAATCCTTGTTAACAAACCTGATATCCTCCTCATTCAAGAAAATAAACTTCATTTTTCTCAACTTCATCTCATGCTTCAAATAATATAGTTACATAGCCAATTCTTCCATCAGATCGGCAGGTGGAATAATGACCATGTGGGAAAGCTCGTTGTATGATCTCATCTCCTTTGTTGCAACTCATCAATCCATAACCACTATCTTGAGAATCAATGGTTCCACCATCGCATAATTTTTCATTGGATCATTGGCCGATTTCCTTGAAGCTTCACATCTCACATGGCCCAAAAAAGGCCTTTCAGATAACAATATTTTTTGTTGGAGCACATGGGCTTCTTAAGAAAGATGAGAGAATGCTGGAGCAACTCAATGTCAAGAACCAAAAATACAATGTATATATTTCAACAGAAATTGAAAACCATCAAAGAGGAAATCAAAAAGTTGAATATGGAAACTTTTGGAAATATAATAATCGACAAAAGGAGTTTTGAGCATAAAATGGAACTCCAACAAAAAATCATCAATGAGGGTATCATAGATCAAATAAAACAAGAAGAGATCAAGCTACAACAAAGTTGGGTGGAAAGGGTATTAGAAGAAGAGAAACTCTGGCATAAAAAATATAGAATAAATTGGCTAAAGTGTTGGAAGAGAAAATTTTCATTCTTCCATCGAACGATGATCCAACATATAAGGAATAATAGAATACTAGCACTAAAGAATAAAGAAGGAAACCTTATCCATTCTCATGAGAAAATGGAAGAGAAATTAAATCAGTACTTCAACACTCTCTTCATGGAGCCAAGGAATGATCAGGCAAGGAACATACAAAAAACAATGAAACAATGATTCGATTACGGAGTTCATCTAATCTGGACTATGTCTTTGGGCCCTGCTCAATAGTGGGGAGGCCTTCATTCAATTAGTGGCATAAAATAGATAAAAGTACAAGAAACAAGAAGTTACAACATTTATACCTCAAAGCTTAAAGATCGGAAGAGATTGGAGATCCCAACTTCAGAAACAAATAGTACCACTGAACTCCCAGCAAACACACCTATCCAAACTCCCAATTTGGATAATCAGGCCTTCTGAAACCTCTCGGAACCTCCCTACTACTCAAGGTAATGTCCGATTTTCTTCCAAGGTTAGGGTCTGTTGCATGCGTGTTCTTCTCAACTATCTGCTGACTCCCCCTGCCTTTTTCTATCACAATAGTCATATATATAAGCATGGCAACATCTCTCAAAATCGCGGTAGTTTTAACATAATAACCAAGTTTAGGCAAGTGGGATTGGTTTGGAAGGTTATATGGGAACAACCTCGTAACAATAGTGAAATCCTATTTGAACATAGAAAACTCATTAACAATGCTTAACACCTAGCGACATGTCTATTCGTGCTTTTAGCTATCAGCGAACAATCCAAAGTCAATACAACAGACACTTCTACAATATATGGACCCACTCGCTTCTAAAACATAATATATAATACATAACGTCTGCTCCCTCCCCACAAATCGTAATCAGCATGGAGCCCATCGGTGTCTCAACCCAACTTTAGCACTCTGCGATATGGCAGACCCGTGAGATTTATAAAGCACAACATATAACATATCGGATGTAGTTCCTCCCTGTCAATCGCAATCGGCGTGGGCTAGGGTCTCACTCCATGCTACTGCTCCCCTTCCACCGGTGCTAATTCATATACGTGTTCCACCTTTGACCTACGATCTGCGATATCGCAATCACAGTTGGGACCCTATCGAGGTTGATTCTTAAGTTGCTTCTTCCTCTTGCACTGATATGCAATACGAGGGACCCAATGGAAACCTACAATGTGGTTCTCCCTCATTCAATGAGACTTTTTCCATGTCATCTTCTCTTGCCACCTAGACAAGTGAAACTAAAAATTTTACTTTCTCTAACTTCATCATATGGACTCAGATTTGAGTGTCATTCATATTGCTGGAATCAGGATGATGAGCACTTCGATCCAATGCTAAGTTAATTAGGATTCTGCCACTTTGAGTTTTGAGGTTTTTACCATACCACTAGTACTTTTTCGAAGATCCACCTCGATCAATCCTCCCCACTAAGAGATTTTGGACCACCAAAAGACCTTTCAATCAATTGGAAAGAGAGGAAATTTCTCCCTCACTTTTTCATTCTCCATCCATCTAGCTTTTCTTGGATGCATTCCTTTGAAGCCAATATAAATATACTCCACATCTCCTTGTTGTGAAGTTTTGGCTTTTTGATCGAGTATGATATCTTCAGGAAACGTATCTAGATAGTCTGGTGCAAAATCATCAACTATAGCAGTCCTTTCAGCCTCCTTGGTATCCATAATCAATGGAGGTTCATAAAGCTTTAGGTTTTCTACATTTACCACTAAGTACATCTACATATAAGTAGGTAAGTCAAGACAAAAAACATTGTCTCCGATATTTTCCAATATGGTGAAGGGACCATGTCTGATGGGTCTCAAATTATTTCCTTCTCCCTTCATTCCATCCTTGCTGATATGGAGCCATACGTTGTCCCCAACTTAAAATTATGGTCAACTTGGTGCTTATCATGTCGAGCTTTATACTGAGCTTGACTCTTCTCCATCTAGTCTTGCACAGCCTGATGAATCACTTGTACCCGCTGAATGAAATTATGTTATTTGTCCCTATCATCTCATGCATTAATATCCTTCTCTTTCCTAAAGACCATGTCCAATGGATCTCTAGGTAGATAGCCAAAATGTGTCACAAAAAGTGATCTTTTTGTAGATGAATGCGTTGCTCAATTGTATGCACGTTACACATAACAAAGCTATTCATCTCGCAACTTGGGATGTTTCCCACAATAGCGTCGCAACAAGTGTACCACCGTCTGGTTGAAAACCTCTATCCTTCCATCATTGTGTGTTGGTAATGGGCATTATGACACAGGTGTTGTCCTTGATGGCAACTCACTCAAATGACAGATCACAATACAGCAGGTTAACAACTCAGAGTTAGAGATTAGACTTCACATAATGAAGAAAGAGAGGTATACGTAGGTTCATCATTAGCCAAACCGCGTATACATGTGGGTTCACTGTATACAAGTTGTGTATATGTACACACACACTTTCACAAAAGGAAAAGCACTTGTACCTTGGAAAACTAATTTTTTGGTCCGAAGTATTTGGTCCATTATATTTTGATCCATTTTATTGGTCCAAGGTGTTGAGTCCGAGGTATTGAACCTAGCTATTTGATCCAAGGTATTGGTCCTAAGTGGTTTTTGTCCATTGTATTGAGAAAGGAATAAAACTATAGAAGGAGGAGAAGATCATTAGGCCATGGTACTCAAGTATTAAATATCATATGAAGAGTGAGATCTAGTATGCAGGTTATTGTGTTATGGTGCATTATTGGACCTGAACTAGGGAGGAACCTTAGTGGTTGATTGAGGATAAGATCTAATGATGGATCAAGATCTTAAGGCGTAAAGTGAACTATCATTATGTTCGTTTTCTCATGAATATTCTAGATCTGGATATTGACGAGTATATTATTCTATAAATGATATGATCTGGGTATAACTTAATTTTGGTATAGTTGTAGAATTATGAATTAATATTTGCAGATGTATACATTGGTTGGATTTCAGGAAAGTGCGTATACGCACGTGTTCAATATAAGAAAGTAGTGTATAACTTACCATCTATGTTTTAGTTGTTGCTGTTTGTTGCTGTAGTGTTCTGGGTTCTAGAGTGGACTCTAGTTACTGTATTCTGGTGACAACATTCTAAAATATCAGATTGATGGGTTGTCCAAGTGATTGATTGATTGATGCAGATATATATGATTATGGAATGATGATTGTTGATGGATCCAGTCTGAAAATTTATGAAATGTGGTCCTTGCAAGAAAGGAGAAGATTGTAGCCTTTTGTAGGTCGACACCTTCATACTACTAAACATATCAGCTAGTACAAAAGCTAGGGGATTGTAGCTCACTTCCAGTAGAAACTGGAGAATGAGAGAAGGTTGTAGCCTTTTGCAAGTAGAAGCCTATGTACTAGTATAAGGCTGCACTAATACAAAAATTTTAAACAGAATTTTCTTATTATTAAAAGAAGACAGATTTGATTGCAGCAGGTGGTTTTCACCCACATTAGGTTTCCACCTTATATTTTGGTGTTTATGTGTGTTTCTTATGTGTGATTCTTTATTTTCATTTTACTGCATTGTCTAATGAATTGCTGATATACTGATTAAATTTCACTACATGATAATTTGAGATCTCTGCATATACGGTGGTTTCATTAAGTATAGTTGTGTGTACATGCTAGTTCATGGAGCTGAAGTAGCGTATACAAATCACTTTTGAAAATTAAATTATTGATATGATAATATTAATTCACAACCGCCCTTATCAGTATTGTTTCCAACAATTGGTATCAGAGTAGGTCCTTTAGAAGAAGCTTGATCACTTCAAGTTAGATCGCTCATCATGAGTAATCAAGAAAGCGAGGAATCCATGAAACTGCGAATATTTGATGGGAGAAAATTTGTTTATTAGAAGGTAAGAACCACATCCTATCTTCAATCTCTTGGATAAAATGTCTGGGAAATCATGGAAGGAGGATATACATTTCCATCAGCAATTCCTGCAGATACGATAGGTAAAAATGAATTTGAAAGCAATGTCAAGGCTGTCAATACATTATTAGGAAGTTTGTCACAATCAAAGTTTGTCAAATTTATTCATCTCAAATTAGCCAAATAAAGATCAAGCAAAATCGTTATAAGCTACAAAGGAGACTCTCAGGTAAAACATGCTAAACTACAAGCTCACAGATTTCAATAAGAAACTCTCAAGATGGACAATGATGAAAGTATAGCTAGTTACTTCTTGTGTATAGATGAGGTTGTTAATTGCATGAAGAGTCTGGGTGAAGAGATAAAGGAAATTACCTTGGTTGAAAAAATTTTAAGATCCTTATCTGCTAAATTTGAATCAAAATTATTTTCCATAGAAGAAAAGCAGGATCTACAGACTATTATTATGACACAACTTTATGGAATCTTAACTGCCTTTGAGATGAGAAAATGAGGTCCATCAGATATGAGAGAAGCCGCATTTAAAGCTTCGACAAAAGGGAAATAAGAACTCAATGAATTAGGACATATTTTAGAAGAAGAAGAGGAAGTAAAATTTTTCAAGAAGCTTCAACAGGGTTCTGGAATATTCAGAGGTAAACTACCTTTCTAATGTTTTGGATGTGGTTTTTTGGTTGTGTTATATTCTTTCCATGACTAGCCCACATAATTAACCAGGGGGTTAGAGGGGTGGCAAAGCCCCCCCTTCATTGCATCGATTGCATAGCTGGGGGGTCACAGGGGGTTTGAGGGGTGTAGGTAACCCCACTCTATGGGGCTCGTGGAAGTGCCACAAAATTTTTTGGTTTTGGACCCTATGTTAGGTTGAGTCGACCTACCTATGGTTTTGTGCATGATTTTTGCACATGTTTTTTTGGACGCGATGGTTTTCGGTCAATGGTTTTGGACACGATGGTTTTTCGGTCCATGGTATTCGATGCTTCAGCATGTATAAATATGTATTGTAACATTCAAAGGAACATAATGAAAAGTCAAGCTAGTAGTCCCAGATTTGGGATCCAGTGGAAAATCTCTATGTATATGTGTTTTATGTGTTATGCTCTCACTATTGTTTATTTTTTGTGTTTTAGAATTTGTATGCAGGTAACTTCTCTATGGGTTAAAAGCTACGGGGGTAGAGTCGGTTATTATGCTGCCAAATGTACTCATAAAGATAAATATGATAAAGGGAAGGAATCTACAAAATGGAATAGAAAACAAAGTGTAAGTAAAAAGAGCTACTATACTCATGAAGATAGAAATGGTCTATCAAATAGTGATGAAGATAAAAATAATAATGACTATAGACATCTGATGGCCTATGAAAATGATGAATTTTTGGATGCTTTAGATGAAGATGACCTTTATGAAGAAAACTCTAAACTCAGGATCTATTTAGAAGAAAAGAATATGATTATAGATACCTTGATACACCAGCTTGTTGAAAGAGAAAAACACAATGAAAAACTAGAATGTGAAATTGTGGGTCTAAGAAAGGATCTTGAGAAAACAAAAGCTCTCAATCTTAGATTTTCTAAAGAATCGGAAACCTTAAATGAAATTATCAAAGTGTAGTGTTCTCCTCTGATAAGGATAGGTCTTGGATATACTGAGGAAGCATCTCAGTCATAGAAGTCATCAACCTCTACTAAAAGATATCTTGATGCATGAAAGAGAAATGAGCAATTTGACAATCATCAGCAAAGGCATAAAGGAGATCACCACATAAATTAGGCTCAATTTAATTCAACGATGAATAGAAGCCACAATCAACCATAGGTAAATCAAACACAATTTGTTTCAAAGGCAAATATCAATCGAAACTACAATCACCAGGTCAGTAGATTCGATAATTGCATGAAATTCTTTAATGGTCAATGTATCTCATGTCATAATTTTGGACACAAAGCTGCTCAATGTGTTGCTTACAAAACTATCATGACTAGAGGAGCACAAAATCAAATGAATGTGATAGGGATCAAGAAAAGTTCCTATAACAATTTTTCTCTTCTTCAAAATGAAATCGAATTCTCAATCTATAACAACTTTGGCCATGAAGAATCTAAATGCAAGAGTAAATTTCGGCAAATATCTCAAAAGGAACAAACTCCATTAAAAACCAAAGTATGGAGAAAGAAAGAACTGTGGGCAGAAAGACGTGGTATAGACTTCTATGCAGAAGGACAAGAAAACTAGTGGTACATCGACAATGGATGCCACTGTATTGATACGCCACTATATTAGCCCATGGTATTGATAAGCCATTGTATTAGCCCATGGTATTGTAACAAATCATATTTATAACTTCATAATATCAATGTCAAAGTGGGGCTGAATATCCATGGTTAAGAATCTTGTCATATTGTTATAAAATATTTTGAATTTGAATTGAGTTATGTTTTTTGGGCATGCCATATTGATAAGCGATGGTATCGTAACAAAGTCTATTTAGAGGTTAATAATATCCACGATAAAGGTGGTGAATTAAGAATCTTCTAATACTGATATAAAATATTTTGGTTGTGAAATAAATTATCGTTTTGAGCATGTGGTATTAATAAACCATTGTATTGGTCCATGGTATTGTAACAAATCATATTCTCAAGTTAATAATAAAATCAAAATATAACAAATTAAATTTTACCTTTTTTATTACTTTAACTTTTTGTTATTAATTGAACCAACATTTAAATGCTTACACTCACCCCTATAATAAGACTTATATATTTTTTCTAATTTTAACATTTTGTTTATTACTTTTAATTTTTTATTATTTTTTAATTAAGC
>APFE030114164.1:0-12402 GCA_000404065.3 Pinus taeda | reverse complement strand
ACCACAATTACATACTGTAAAATTCATGTAAATTTTATTTTGTATTTTAAATGATACATATTTTTCTTTTTAATTAAGTTCAACAAATAACATACCTCTCAACATGTTCATGTTTCTAATTTTATTATGGTATGCCGAGCATCTATGGTGTCTTTTAGAAAAGTATATAGTTTGGCTATTACAACAATTGCGAGTTACCCAATTTATGATATCTCTATTTATGGACTTAGGTAAATGATTAGTCCATGCAAAGTCTAGTGTATTGACTTCAATGTAAAAATATTATCCAAGTGATGTTACTAACCATTCTCTATAAAAATGTAATCCCAAGATTAATTTATTTATAGAGAAGGTATAATACCATGGATACAAAATTTGTTGCAGTTTGGAAATTATATTGTGGGTAGTGTTTCATCTTTTTTATTTCATAAATTTTCTATCAACTTATCCATATATTGTTTTTTTTCATCCTATAAAGACATTCTACATGAGTCAAAAGTCTTTGAAAAATATTAATTCAGAGTATTGAAGTACTCAAGTATTGAGGGGTTTGTGGTTTTCGCAGTGCGTTATATTAGATATCATTTTTTGGGGTTCAACTATGCTAAGTAAGTCATCCATATATGACCATTTCCATGGGAGGTAGTCGTAACTGACTAATTTCTCATGATTTTTTAATATTCCACTTATTTCACTATGATTTCAATGATTATATTTTCAAATAGGAAGTTGATAGTTTTTTACATTCTCCCACTCTCTGAACTCAACATGTTGAGCTACTTGCTCTGTTGTTGAATGTTAGTTTTGCTATACTAATTTCAACTTCAGATTTATAAACAAATGCTTGTCAATTGCTTCATGTTCATCGTTCTCTTATGGTGTTTATGATTGTAAACATGTAAATTTTATCAAGTTTTATGTGAAACATAAGAGTAAAATAACATCAAAAACAAGTGTTGAACAACAAAAAAGTACAAAAAACCATCAACATGGACACTTAACATAATGTTTTGATGAATGAGTCCACCCCTCCTAGGCTACATCTCCTTGGTCTATCTTCCATGGATTAGGACTCTGTATTAGCTCAATATGGAAAAAAATGTTTTTGACCAATCTCTACTGCTCCTTAGACCTACTTCAATGTGTTCAGAATGCTCAAATTAGCTAGGAACACCTTTTTCTGAGCTCAATTTGGTTGAATTTTGCTTCAGGTGTGGTCAAAATAGTTTTACGTAGGAAAACACCTGTAAAACTAGAGGAACTCCACTCAAATCCACTAAGACTGGAGTTATCGCCAATTTTGGAGGTCCACCAGAATTTCTGCCAAGTTAAAATATAGTTAATTAATGTTAAATGTGCTTAATTAACCACTAAATGTGATTAGCACAAACTGCAGTTTTACTAACAGTTAACTCTGGCGGCGTTGGTGGAGGTAAACACATGGAATGGAATAACACTAACGGTTATGTTTATGGTAACAATGGAATACATATAACTGTAACTGCCAATGGAGCATTCAAATGGGAGGACTCACCTACAGGTTGGCCCTCCTAACCCCAAAATCACATTACATTAAACTTTAAATAGGTGTGGTAAATAATAGTTAAGTTGTAATGCGGTGGTGTAATGAAAATGTGCTGTTTTTGTTTGGTGCAAGTCCTGGTTCCCATCATGAACAACCTTTCGGTCATACTGCCACAATCTACCTAGTAGAATATGACACACGTCTATGGGCATGATGACACAAATAACTTTGTCCCTATATTTGCCAATATGGAATTCCACCACACACTGCTCATCAACTAGTAGTTGGTGACCCTTCTATAACCATGAAAATTTATATGGAGTTGGATGCTTCAGTCGTTTAAAACCCAATTTTTCCACCATCTATGTTACAACCAGATTATCACTGCTTCCACTATCTATAATCAGTTTGTAGCATTTTCCATGTGACTTGCATACAATCTGTAATAATGTCTTTCTGTGGGTTTGTTCAGTTGTTTCTTTTGTTCATTTCAGCAATACCTTATTCAAGACTAAGGTCTCTCCTATCTCCGGTGTATTTTTCTATATCCTGAGGCAGTGCCTCTGCTTATTTTGTCTAAGCAACATATACTCCTCTTTGACCAGCCTGTTCTCCTTCAGGACACTGAAAGGATCTGTTCCCCAACTTGTGGCACTTGTAGCACTAGTAGGCAGCTCCTTTACCTCTGCCATTTACTATTCCTCTCGGGTATGGCCTTCCTCCTCTCGTGTTGCCCTCCTTTTCCACTGTGCCTGAGGTTTTTGAACTGTTGCCCTCTTGACTGTTATTCGCTGTCCTTCCTCTACCAAATGATTGTCCTTTTCGAGTTGTAATGTTTCAACTTCTTAACAAATATATATATATATATATTTATGATGGTATTTTTATTGGAAATTCATTTGTTTACATTCTACAATGGAAATTTGGAACGTGTTTGATTTCGGTACCTAAAGCTTGTCTCTGTAATAATAGCTTGCTTGGCCCATTTGTATCTTCGCTCTATTGGCACTATGGTTTGTCTGATAGCTCTCCTCACCTTTATGCTTTTTGTTCACCTGTGTATTTTTAGCTTTGTTGATGGGAAAAAAGGAAGTAGTTTCTACAGTATAAAATAGGAAGTTTAGGACCATAATATGAATGGTTTCAAACGTTCTTGTATTCAGAAAATATTTCTATGTTTTCTCTGTATTTCTTCTATGATGGGAAAAAAAGATTACATCCATTGTTTCTTCCTTTGTTTCGTAGAGAATATTAGGCACCTATCAGAACTGCCAATGGTTACGTTAAAAATATTCCTGAATAACTGTCTTTTCTTGCTTTGTAAATTAAAAGAAATTCTAAATAATACTAAGAGGAAAAAAAAGAATTACTTAAGCAACCATTGTCATTGTCTGAGACAACCATTCATAGAAAATAAAAAAACTAATGAAACTCAAATTTTTTTGAACAAGACAAACTCCCACCATGTCCTTCCCTGAGTTGGATGCTCCTGCATCATAAACCCTAAACCCTAAACCCTAAGTATTTTATAACATTTGAAAAAGTGTTATGTAAAAATTATTTAAGTGTTTATTGAAAGCAATTATTAAAGTGTTATAAACCCTAAATCCTAAATGCTAAAATCTAAAACCTAAATGTCAAACCATAAACCCTTAGCATTTTATAACATTTTAAAAAGCATTTTGCAACTTTTATTAATTGTTTATTAAAATCATTTACTAAAGTGTTATAAATCCTAAATTGTAAACCATAAAATCTAAAATCCAAACCCTAAACACCAAACCCTATGAATTTTATAACATTTTAAAAAGTGTTTTGTAACTTTTATTTAGGTGTTTATTATAATAATTTGCTAAAGTGTTATAAACCTTAAATTCTAAACCTGAAACCCTAAACCCTAAACACTAAGAATTTAATAACATTTTAAAAATTATTTTGTAACTTTTATTGAAGTTTTTAGTGAAATCATTTTAAAAAGTGTTATAAACCATAAAACCTAAACTATAAACCCTAAACCCTAAACCCTAAATCCCAAACCCTAAATCCAAACCCTAAACCCAAACCCTAAACTCTAAATCTAAAACACTAAGAATTTTATAACATTTTAAAAAGTGTTCAATAACTTTTATTTACGTGTTTATTAAAGTAATTTACTAAATTATTATAAACCCTAAACCCTAAACTTAAAACCCTAAACCCTATAGCCTACTTTTTAAAGCCTAAATCATAAACCCTAAAATCATTTACTAAGGTCTTCTAAACCCTAAACCATAAGTGATTTATAATATTTTATAAATTGTTTTGTAATTTTGACTTAAGTGTTTATTAAACGCATTTAATAAAGTGTTATAAACACTAAACCCTAAACCCTAAACATGAAACTGTAAACCCTGAGGATTTTATAACTCTTAAAATGTATTTTGTAACTTTTATTTAAGTGTTTATTAAAAGGATTTATTGAAGTGCCATAAACCCTAAACATTAAACCATTAACCATAAATCATAAACCCTAAGCATTTTATAACATTTTTAAAACAATTTTGTAAATTTTATGTAAGTGTTTATTAAAATAATTTATTAAGGCATTATAAACCCTAAACCCTAAACCCTAAACCCTACACCCCAAACTCTAAACCCTAAGAATTTTATAACATTTTAAAACTCAAATCTTAAACCCTAAAACCTAACTATTTCATGACATTTTAATAAGCATTTTGTAACCTAATTTTTATGTGTTTATTAAAAGAATTTATGAAAGTGTTATAAACCATAAAACCTAGGCATTTTATTACATTTTATCAAGCATTTTTTAACTTTTTAAAACCCTAAACCCTAAACAATAAGAATTTTATAATTTTTTAAACCCTAAACCCTATGAATTTACTAAAGTGTCATAAACCCTAAATCCTAAACCCCAAATCCTAAGAATTTTACAACATTTCAACAATCATTTTGTAACTTTTGATTTTTTTATTATTAAAAGCATTTACTAAAATGTCCCTAAACCGTAAAACCTAAACATTTTATACAGTTGAACAAGTGTTTTATAATTTTTTTAAGTGCATATTAAAATAATTTACTAAAGTGTTATAAATACTAAACCGTAAGGGTTTAATAACAATTTAAACCCTAAACCCTAAACAATAAACCCTAAAAATTTTATAACATTTTAAAATCCTTTTCTAACTCTTTTTAAGCGTTTATAAAAATAATTTATGGAAGTGTTATAAACCCTAAACGCTAAGCATTTTATAGCATTTTAAACCCTATACCATAAACCCTAAGAATTTAATAACATTTTAACAAGCTTTTTGTAAATTTTTTTAGGTGTTTATTAAACGAAATTACTAAGCTTTTATAAACCCTAAAACCTAAGCAATTTATAAAAATTTAAACCCTAAACACTAAACCCTAATACCTAAACTCTAATCCCCAATTATTTTATAACATTTTAACAAGCATTTTGTTACATTTTTTAAGTGTTTCTTACAAGAATATACTAAAGTGTTATAAACCCTAAGCACTTTTTAACATTTTAAAGCCTAAATCCTAAACCCTAAGCATTTTATAACCTCTTAAAAATGATTTTGTAACTTTTGTTTAAGTGTTTATTAAAATAATTTACCAAAACGTTATAAACCCTAAACCTTAAACCCAAACCCTACATCCTAAACCCTAAACCCTAAGCATTTTATAACATTTTAAAAAGATTTTTGTAACACTTTTTAAGTGTTTTCTAAATGCACTTACTAAAAGTGTTATAAACCCCAAACCTAAACACTAAGCATTTCATAACATTTTAAAAAGTGTTTTTAAATTTTACTTAAGTGTTTATTAAAAGCATTTACTAAAGTTTTATAAACCCCAAAAACTAAAGCCTAATAAACCCTAAACCCCCAAACCATAAACCCCTAAACCCTAACATTTTATAAAGTGTTTTGAAAATTTTATTCAAGTGTTTATTAAAACCATTTACTAAAGTGTTATAAACCGTAAACCGTAAACCCTAAATCCCAAATCCTAAACCCCAAAACCTCAACTCTAAACCCTAAAGACTAAGAATTTTATAACATTTTAAAAAGTGATATGGAATTTTTATTTAAGTGTTTACTAAAAGAATTTGCTAAAGTGCTATAAACCCTAAATCCTAGACCCGAAACCCCAAAGCCTATATCCTAATGCTTAAAGCCTAAAGCCTAGAACCTAAAAGCATTTACTAAGGTCTTATAAACAATAAACCCTAAACCCTAAACGCTAAACCTCTAAGGATTTTAGGACCATTTTAAAAGTGTTTTGTGACTTTAATTTAATTGTTTATTAAAACCATTTAATAAAGTATTATAAACCCTAAACCCTAAACCTGAAAACCTAAACCCTAAAACCCACACTCCAAACCCTAAACCCTAATCATTTTCTAACAATTTAAAACCCAAACATGAAACCCTAAACCCTAAGTATTTTATAACATTTTAAAAAGTGTTTTGTAACCTTTTTTAAGTGTTTATTAAAAGCACTTACTAAATTGTTATAAACCCTAAAACCTAGGAATTTTGTTACATTTTATCAAGAGTTTTGTAACTTTTTAAACCCTAAACCCTAAGAATTTTATAACATTTATAACCCTAAACCCTAAGCATGTTCTAACATTTAAATGAACGTTTTATAACTTTTTTTAAATTGTTTATTAAAAGAGTTTACTAAAGTATTATAAACCCTAAAGCTTATATCCTAAGAATTTTATAACATTTTAGCAAGCATTTTGTAACATTTTTTTAAATTGCTTATTAAAATCATTTACTAAAGTGTCCCTAAACCCTAAACACTAAACATTAACCCCTAAACACTAAACCCTAAAGAATTTACTAAAGTTTTATAAACCCTAACCACTAAACTCTAAAACCTAAACCTTAAACCCTAAACCCTAAACCGAAAACCTCAAACCCTACACCCTAAACCCTAAACTTAAACTGCTAAACCCTAATCCCTGAATTCTAAACCCTAAACTTAAACTGCTAAACCCTAATCCATGAATTCTAAACCCTAATCATTTTATAACATTTTAGAAAGTGTTTCGTCACTTTTATCTAAGTGTTTATTAAAATCATTTAGTAAAGTGTTATAAAAGCTAAACCTTAAACCCTAAACCCCAAAACCTTAATCGCAAACCCTAAACTGTAAACCCCAACCTTAAATCCTAAACCCCAAACTGTAAACAGTAAACACTAAGAATTTTATAAGATTTTAAAAAGTAATTTTTATCTTTTATTTGAGTGTTTATTAAAATAATTTACTAAAGTTTTATAAGCCCTAAACGTTATGGATTCGAGAGTATCATAATAATATGAAATATATTTCAGTGTTAGTAAATAGTATTTTAAAATTGATATTTACATATTAATACTCCTATGTTGTTAAAAAAGATAAACTTCATTAGTCAATAATGTGGAAAAGTTTAATAATATCTTTACCAATGACAAAATTTTGAAATAGATACTTAGTCTCCTATCTTACTTTAGTTTTTGTGATCCTTCGAGTGAAAAGGAACCTTTTGTAAAGAAATATTTCCTCTATGACATATCATGCTTGTAATTTAATCATAAATATGAAAATTAGTTTTACTTAAGTTTCATATTTGGTAGTTCCAATAAAGGGAAATGTTTAGTTAGGTTGCAGTGTTTATCCTATTTAGATAGGACTTAATTTTGATGATAGTGTTTTGGTCACTAGTATGAACATGCTTAGTGGAGAAGCCTTGGTGTCATTCTTCTGAATATGCATTATAACTCTTTGTAAAATATACAATGTTAAACTGTAATTTTCACTTCGTTGGTCTCATTGTGTGCTATTTGGATTTCTATTGAGGTTTCCTACATTGTTCTTTCAACATAAAGTAGAAAAGGAATATTTCCCCTTTGCTATATCATGGGGATGCTTGCAAGCCATAAGAAACACATATATTTAAGCTTGAGCTTAATTTAGGGTACAAGTTAAGAAAGAAGATACGTGGAAAACGAGCTTCCAAACTTTACCATGGTTGTATGGATATTGGTAATGGAATTTGAACTCACTAATGCACCAAATAAATTCCAAAGATTGGTGAATCATGTATTAAGAGATTATCTTGGTTATTTTCTCATTGTGTATTGTGATACCATTCTCCTCTATAGAAAAATATGGACATAACATTTATAATATGTCAAAGTTGTATTATGAAAAGATGTAAGAGAGAAGAAAACTTTGATGAATTTGAAGAAGAGTTTATTTTCCATGGACTTCATAACTTATTTGGGCTATATGGTAGGTGTAGATGGATTTTATATCAAGCTAGAGATGATACAAGTCGTAACTAAATTGTCAATGCCAACCTATCTCAATGACCAATTGCAAGTCTACCTCACATTGCTTTGACATCTCATTGTGTTTTAATTCCTTAACCATGGAAAATGCAGACAATAAATGGGAAGATGAACAATGATCTTTTGATGAACCCAAGACACAAATCTATATTGCACCTAGGCTAATAGTGCTAGAAAAACTGCCATTAGAAGTGGAGCCTGATATTGATATGTCCCAAGGGATCTATGTTTAGTGGTGCAACACACACTTGAAGACATTCTTTGAAGTGATGATCAAGTATCCAACTATAAGAAGTTGCATGGAATTGTGGATACTATAGTGACAATATATCTTAGCTAAGGGGTTGAATTACAATGATTATTTCAACAATGATACTAAGTACAAAGACTCAAGTGCCCTCACACGAGATGATACCTCCCTTTCTTTAATTGTGATGGAACCTCCCTCAAGGTCGCAGGGTTGAATTTCCCTAGGCGTGAGTGGAATTATGTTAATGAAAATTCCCTAAGGTAATATGCCCCATGGCACCATGTGAGTGCCACGAGGAATGATTAAGAGAGCTTACAAAATGAAGATGGAAACCCAAGGATGACATAAATTTTGACCCCAAAATATGAATAGAGAAGAGCCATTGGCACGTCAAAAAAGTAATTGGGTTCTTGGCATTACAGTTGCTTAGGTATCTCGAAGAGGGTTTCTCCACTACTTCCATTTCATTCAAGCCTTCTATGCTTATGAGGAGGCCATAAGTTGATCAAAATCAAGCTAAAAACGAAGTCCTAGCGAAATATTAGAGTCGACAGTAGAAAATCTGCGAAGGTTTCATGGTTGTAACAAATGTAAACCCTAAACCTAGCTCATAAGAGTTGAAGAGCGCTATTTCGCTAAATCTCTATTATATTAGTCTTAACTCTTACTAGTTGATTTGATTAATTAATTAATTAAGCCCCATTCTTTTCTTTATATATATAACATTAATATAACTGTATATATAATACATATAACATTAATATGAAATTACATATAGTATTATTAATATGACATTATATATAATATTTACATACAATTACATTTTATTTATTTATTATTATTATTATTATTATTAATTATTATTTAATATGAAAATAGGAAATAAAAAATTACCCAGTTATATATTATAATAAAACATTATATATATAAAAAAATGTCTAACTCCATATCATCAACATTATATAAAATACTAAAACATTAAATATATAAAAATCTTCTAACTCTATATCATCAACATTATATAAAATATTAAAACATTATATATAAAAGATCTGTAACTCTATATCGTCAACATCATATAAGAAAATAATGAAATATGGCACATGGCCTCCATGCGGGCCGCCACTGGATGAGAAAGCAGAGATGAGAAAGCAGAGCAAGCTGTGGCAAGGGTTATACCATCGTACCATCGGTGGTTCTCCCATATATCATTTAGATTGGAGCTCATTCAGTCACTATTCATGTTGCTCTCCCTTCCTGCTATCAGTATGGAATGTTTGAGCCTGAATCAAGGCTTTTGCCTTCGGTGCTTCTCCCATATCTCACACTTCTACCATCGGTGGTTCTCCCATATCTCACGCTTAGTAAATTGGAGATTCATTCACTATTGATGTTTATATCTCATGCTTAGTAAATTGGAAATTCATTCACTATTGGTGTTTGTAGCTCTCCCTCCCTGCTATCGGTCTTACTTGCCCACCTTATGGCTTGGTCATATCGAGCCTTAATCGAGTCCCCACGTTCGATCAAGGGAAATGAATGAATGAGGTAATCCGTTTTCTTGATTTTCTTTGGAGGAGAAGGACAATTTTGACATTTTGATATGCATGTGGCCGATGAATTGAAAGTGGAGTTACACAGGTGATTGTTTTCTTTTTCACCGCCTTTACGAATTCGGTGATCTTCTGTTGTTGTTGTTACGGTGTTCATTTGAAAAATTCAGAGAATTGTAAGTTGATTTTAGCTAATTACTGGGCGGTGCAGTCATGGTAGATACAGAGAGCAGCAGGTGCGAGACGTTATTGGCATTCAAACAGGGTGGCAGCGGTCTAATTTGAGTTGATACGCTTTCAAAACCTACCCATATCTTGCCTGGTATGTGTATTCTTTGTCGTCGCACATGAGAAAGTGCCATTGACATGTATTTCAGACCATACATATTGTATTTGAGTCTAGTGACCATGACTGCTGAGAGTAATTTGTATTTTCTTGTTTTTTTCCCGTTTGCTGCAGGAAGAGCAGGCAAATTCCCACAATTACCACTTTTTGCTTTGTTTCTCCACAGGAATTTTAACATAGCGGAAACATAAATTTGTTTGCTGCAGACAGAGTTTCTCCAACACACATAAAAACACTTTGTATTCATATACAAAATTCATCCTCTTTCACTCAGAGGGATTCACCAATAACATTTCACTGCTGTGTGAAAATTACATATACATTTCTCACGCCACTGCGTGGATCCTTTTGCAAAAGAAAATCACTCAAGCACTGCTGTGCTTCCCTTTCTCTCTTACATTACATTTACACTGCTGTGTATCTTTTCATACGCGCTGCTGCGTTCTACACATCTCATATACTTGCACTGCTGCGCTTCTCAGTCTTATCTAACTTAACAAAAAAAACTCAGGAATATATATATGGTTTTACATGCCATACTCCCGTAAAATAAAAAAAAAAAAATTTAATGATCTTACTGGCTTTTACTTGTGCCCATACTCCCACTGATAAAAATTAAAAACTTCATCAAAAACTTACCAACCCACAGTAAATTTGCATTTACTGATTTACTGACATAAACGGTGGTAAAGAGACTTTTACTTCACGTCAAATTTATTTGCAGCAGGCTTGTACTTCAATCAGTATTTAAATTGACTTTGGAAACTCATCGGGTCCGAGCTTTATCGCATGGCACACATATATGCAAAAGTGTGCACCCATGTTTTCCCCGATTGCGAAATACTGTGGACCCGATAATCTATCAAAGGAAATTAATACCTTCATCGGGTCCGGCCCATCGGCAATTGCACATTTGAAAAAAGTTCGCTCCACTTAAAATGCTGATAGCAATATGCTGATGCGATATCGGCGATCGCATATCGCAAACAAAAAAAACTTTATAACACCCACTGCCATTTCGCCGAACTGCTCACCGCCGAAGTGTTCATCGCTGAAGTCGCTCAGATCGCTTATCGCTGGAGCGCAGTTGAAATTACATTTTCAACACTCCCCTTTAATTTCAACTGCTGGGCATTCAATCATACCCAAACATTTCCTCAAAAATTCAAAGCTTTTCTGATCCAATGGCTTTGTCAAAATGTCTGTTACCTGTTCCTGAGTCCTGCAATGTTCTAGGACAATTTCTCCATTGTTCACCAATTCTCTGATGTAGTGAAACCTTGTGTCGATGTGTTTCGTTCTGTTATGAAACACTGAATTATTTGATAATGCAATAGCTGAACTATTGTCACAAAAAATCACTGTTGCTTTTGCCTGCTCTCGGCCTAAACTCCTCAACATTTTTCTCATCCACACTGCTTGGCATGCTGCTACTGTAGCTGCCACATATTCAGCCTCTGCTGTAGACAATGCTACAATGGACTGCTTCTTAGAAGCCCATGAAATGGCTCCTAAACCCATGTGAAAAACATAACCGGAAGTTCTTTTCTAATCATCAACACTTCCAGCCCAATCATTATCGATGTATCCAACTAAATCTGAATGTTCTGAGACATTATATAAGATGCCAAATCTTTTAGTACCTTTGACATACCTCAGAATTATTTTTGCTGCTTGCCAATGTGCCTCTTTTGGCCTCTCCATGAATCTGGAAATTAAACTAACAACAAACATTATATCTGGCCTAGTTGCTGTTAAGTACATGAGGCTACCAACTATACTCTTATATAAGCTAGGATCAAAATCCTTGCTGCTGTCCTCCTTGCTGAGTTTTAATCCCATTACCATGGGAGCGATCGCTGCCTTGCACTCTTGCATATTAAATCTGCCCAATACTTCATTTACATATCTCGCTTGAGAGATAAAAATTCCTTTTTCATTTTGATCTACTTCTATTCCTAAGAAGTATCTCAGCAAACCCATGTCAGTCATTTCAAATTCCTCTTTCATGACTGATTTGAAACTTTTGATGAGGTAGTCATCATTACTTGTAAAAATCACATCATCAACATATAACACAACAATTAAAATCTTACCATCCTTTTCTTTGATGTAGACGGTGGGTTCTCCCTCACATTTGTCAAACTCATTTTCCAGTAGATAGAAATCTATCCTACTGTACCACTCTATTGGCGCTTGCTTCAGCCCATAAAGAGCTTTCTTCAGTCTGCATACTTTGTGTTCTTGGCCTTTCTTCTCATAGCCTAGAGGTTGTTCAATATAGACCTCCTCCTTTAACACTCCATTTAGGAATGATGACTTCACGTCCATTTGGTAAACTTTCCACTTGTTTTGTGCTGCTATGGACAACA